>VZRO01005482.1:47403-150564 GCA_013397915.1 Daphoenositta chrysoptera | reverse complement strand
GGGGGGGCACAGAAAAAAATAGAAAATCAGTCAGTATAATTGACTTCTTATTTTCAAGTGCCAGGTAACTGTTGAGCTGTTTTAATGATTCCTTAATGCATTTCATGTATGACCCTTGTTACTGCAGGATTTTATACTTACCTTGTGAAAGGTTCATGATTTGCTCCTAAAATAACTTCATGCTTTAGACAGTTTTGGGGCAGCTTATCCACAGTGTCTCACTTCCTCCCAAGTACAAGATAGACAAAAAGCTACATGGCTTAAAATTTCAATATTGATTTAATTAACTGTCCTGGGATAAAGAATGTTTTATTGTCTCTGAGAATAAGCTATCCACGGTTGGAGTTATTTAACTACTAAAATGAGACTGTTGTAAATCCAAATATTCTATTTGGGTTTCTAGCTTGGAATTATTGGCAAAGTTTGAGGAAAAAACCCTTCTTACCTATCTGATTTTTAGTGAGTTTTATGGTACTAAATAACAGGCAACCCAAAACATAACCAATAGCATTTTACTGACTTACCAACTGCTGTTAACAGTATCTCCTTTTTTTTTTTTTTTTAATTAATGTGGTAGTACTGGACCTGTAGCTGCCTTTCTCAGTACTCTGCTTTTCACTCCATCTTCTTTCTTTACATTTTTCAAGACATGAAGATGGAAAAGAAGTAGTGAGTCATCTGGCCTTATGTTTGCTATCACCAGACTTCAAATACTTCTGTTGCAGGACTGTGGATATTGCAATTCACAAGAATAGGCTGAAAAAGGGAAGGAAGTAGCAAAATATCTACTTTCTGTTACAGACTCTATTTCTTTTGCTGAAAATGTCAGATATGACAACAGCATTTTTTTTCTATTTCTGCTATTCTGTTATCATATTATCTCTTTACTGTGTAAGGAAAACTATCCCCAACAAAAGGGAAGTTGTCAGCAGGATAAATATCCTCAGAACATTATTCCTCCATTGAGAAAACAAAGTCAAATAATCCCTGATAACAGCCTTTACTTTGACTGCCACCAATGATAAGAAGAGTATAAATAAATTCTGCCAGCACACTGTCAGAAGGGCAGGAAGGTATTGCATAAAGGTGAGTAGCTGGTGTGACCATGTCTAATTCAATACAAAAAATATAATTATAGACAAAAAATTTAACAGTAGAATGTGATATAAAAGAGTGCATATCTGAGTGTAACCAAGGCTGCATATGCTCAGTGTATGAGAATGCTCTTAGACATAGCAGGTATCTATGACAGCTGTTCCAGGAAGTTATCTTGAAGAGCAGCAAGCACTATCCAGGAGTTCAGCACATATATTGAGTAAACATGAAAAGAGATCACCATTTATTGCTTTATTCCTTGCTAAAGGCAGTAGTTCTAGTGTGAGCATGAAACCTAATCTGAGACAAACTAGAAAAAAACCCCCACTTTTGACACTTACTGACCTCCTCTCTTATCAACAAACAAGTGTCATATCAAGACTCCTTACAACTCCCGAGGTGACAACAGCTATGCTGCTATGCCTTGGAAATACCACAGCTGAATAACGTTGTCCAACAGCTATAGGACTGCTATCACCCAGCTGTACACAGGGAGAGAGGTGGTGCCATGGTTTAACTCCAGCTGATAATTAAGTATCATGGAGCTGCTCAGTCACTTCCTGCACTTCCCTGCGATGGGAAGAAGAATATGAAAAAAAAGGTAAGCCTCGTGGGTGAGATAAGAACAAGTGAATAATTGAAACAAGCCAACCAAATACAATATTAATAATAATAATAATAATAATAATAATAATAATAATAATAATAACAAAAACAAAAACCCCAACAATAATAATAAAGGTGATAAAATAGTAATGATGAAAATAATGATAATCATCATCGTCATCATCATATTCATCATGACGTAACAGAATCCAAGAGAAACAAGTGATGAACAATAAAATTGCTCACAACCCAGTGATGCAGAGTGTGTCCCCAAACATCAGTCACCCACCTTTCAGGTAACTCATCGTATTTATATACTGCACATGATTCTCCATTGTATGGAATATCCTTTTGGCAAATTCAGGTCACAAGTGTTGGCTATGTTCCCTCCCAGGTTTCTGTGCAGTTCCTACCAGCAGAGCAGGAGACAGTGAAAAGTCTTTGGCTTAAGACAAGGGCTACTTACCAGCAAAATATCAGTGCTATCCACATTATGCTTGTACTAAATCCTAAACACATCACTGTACCACCTACTAGGAAGAAAATGAACCCTATTGCAGATGGAACCAGGACAGGTGGACAGTGAGACAAATTCTAGCAGTGGTCATGAGCATGGAGTGAAAGTAGCTGTTGTATCTCCATTATATACACATTTAATTCCTGAGCTGCTGATACCTATGTAGCAATATATAACACACATCTATATAAAATGTGTGTATATACATATATACATGCGCACACATTATACATACATACACAATACACAAATACCCCTTTTTCCAAAAACACTGTGATGCCTTGGGGAATAAGATTCCTGTATAAGTGGTACCTTTTAAAAAGCAGGTAGAAGTTTGTAAAAGACTGTCTGATCCACTGGAAGTAACTGACAAGCTCTTTTGCTTGAATAATACATCAAGGTCTGAAACTAAATTCATGCGGATTATTCATGTGGATGCTTCCCAGGGTGATGAAACCCTGAAAACTCTGAGATGTGCCATTTCAATTGTGGTTACCATGGGTATTATAATTTTACTAGGCAGGTGAAAATAGAATAGTCACCTCCAAAAACATCAAAGGCAAAGGAGTAAAGAGAGCTATGTCAGAGAATGCTGGCCCTTTACGTATCACGTATCTGCTTACATGGACATTTGTATTATTCATTTACCCATGTAGAGCATCCTGTGTTCATGGGCAGAACTTTCTCTATAATGGGAAATTGTCACCCTGTCACTCTTGATAAACTATGACTCCTGTAAGGACTGACAATTCTGAATAGATAAATAAAATTTTTTGCCCAAAATAGAAACCTTGTGTTGAGGGATCTGAGATATTTTCTGATCTGAGCTGGTGTGTGATGGACCTCACTGTGAAACTGTAGGGGTGCTGACCAGCCACCTCCCATGTGTGCCCACGAAGCAGAAGCAGCACAGCGTGACATTTGAGAGAGTATTTCAACATCTCAGCGTGATTGAAATGACTGTTGACTCAAATCCTTTGGTGCTTAGCTTTCCAGATTCCTTCCAGCATTCCTTATAAAGATCATGATGGGTGGGAGCTTAGGCACTATGGGAACTTGCCATGGATAAGCTTTCTGGGACCAAGAGTCTCCACCTCTATCTTCAGTCTTTAGTGGGTACACTTAGATCTGTTTATGATTATTTTCATTGTTTCCCTATCTTTTCTTGAGGCCAGACATTTGTATTTATGACTGAAGGAATTACTTGTTTTTTACATACGGGTTTCTCCAGAAGCTCTATTAGGTTAATTAATATGTCTATGGTGATCTTCAGATTGCATGTATACCATCTTTGAGTGTCCTGTTACTTGAACTTGTTTAACAAACATATCACCCTTTTCTGAAATACTGGAAAAAAAAGGGTATTCCTAGTGGGACACAAATGATGTAGCTGTACCAAGTGCTTCTCTGTTGTCAAGACACTCAAGAATTCATAGCTTTTGCAGTCGCAAAATTATTGAATATGTGAAATCATCTGGTCTAATATCCTGCTCAAAGCAAAAGCAACTTTTAGGACAGTTCAGGTGTCTGCAGTTGTCCGGTCTAATCTGGGGTATCTCCAAGGACATTCCAGTTGATTTGAACAACCTGTTCTGATGTTTGACCATCTTCACTGTGACTTTTTGTTCTTGTATCCAAAGAGAAATTCCCTTGATACTGATTTTTTCATGGCTTCTTATCCTTCCACTATGTACCTCTGAAAAAAGTCTGGCTCTGTCAAAGTAATCAAAGTCATCAGTTACCTGATTTCTTCCTATCCTTCTTTGTAAGCCTGAAAGAACATAAATGGATAGTTATGTTTTGTCTAGTCTACACCAAAGTTTGTCCTTGCCTCGTCATAACCTACACAATGACACTGCTGACAACTGAAACTGTTGGACTGAATCTTTATTACTGTGTCAGCTTCTGTAGTGCTAGATGGAATCCTGTGAGCCCTGTATCTCTAGGTGTCATTCTCTTCCAGTCTTTGTGTGTGTGTGTGAGTGTCTTTATATACAACTGTCATTCTTTCTAAGTATTTGTTGTGTCCTGTCTTGGGTTACTCACTACAAGAAAGGCATCTAGGTGTTGGAGTGTGTCCAGAGAAGGAGAGTGAAGCTGATAAAAGGACTAGAGCACACGTCTTATAGGAAGCAGGGGTTGTTTGGCCTGAGGAAAGAGGAAAGCTTGGAGAAGACATTATTGCTCTCTCTCTAATTACCTGAAAGGAGATTGTATTGAGCGGGAGGTCAGTCTCTTATCCCACATAACAAGAAATAAGCTGAGAGGAAATTGTGTCAGGTTGCACCAGAAGTTTAGATTGGATAAGGAAAAATTTCTTCAATGAAAAGGATGTCAAGCATTGGAGCAGACTTCCCAGGAAAGTGATCAAGTCCCTAACCCTGGAAGCATTTAAAAACTGTGTAGATAAGGCACCTAGGAACATGGTTTAGTAGTGACCCTGGCAGAATTAGGTTAATGGTTGGACTTGGTGATCTTAAAAGTAATTTCAATGTAAATAATTCTATAATTATATTTATTACGGAGTGATAGGAAAAGTGTCTTCTTTTGCATAAATGAAACAAGTAGAAGGTAGACTAATACAAGTAGATAAAACTATATGGAATCTTATATGGACATGAATATTTTTGCTTCTGAAAGTAAGAAAATTTCATGCCAAACTGCCTGGATGCCTGAGGAATTCAATTGCTTTTCATGTCTCAAAGTACATTTTGTTCATTCCTCATTTTTAAACTTTCTTAAAAAAAAATTAACATGCTCAGTTTTAACTGCACATCTTCAGAACTACTTTGTAATGATTAGCTCAATTTATTTTCTCACTAGTGTTACCATATTTGCTAAGCATACATGGCAAACTTGGTTTATAAATCCTGTTATTTTCTGTGAATTAGGATTAGCTGGATGCAAAGACTACATATATGGTTTGTTTTCTTATTTTCATCAATGCCATCAGAATTTTATTTTGTGTTAAAAAGCACAACTCCCCAAGATTCCTAGCATTCTTAACCACACAAAAAATCTTGCAAGTGCAACTTAATTTGATACATATCAGGTTCTGCATGTTTCTAGTCCAATTCCTCAAGGAAATATATCCCACTTTCCATAACTATTTGTCTTCTGAAATAAATGGAGATAGGAACATGGACCTCCCTTGGCCTTTATTCAGTTAAAAAAATTGCTAAAGAAAATGTTATGGTTCTAAAAGCATAAGAAGGAGTTTCAGCAGCTACAGGTGAGATGTTCCATACCGAGTGTTCTCTGACATTTTTTCCTGCATGGGGTACCCGTGAAACAAAAAGTAAAACTCAAGGTATTATTTACCTCACTGAGATCATCAGATATTTTATAGTATTGCTGTCTTCTTAATATAAGCTAGGGTTTGGTTTGTCTGTTTTTGGTTTTCTTCTATGTCAGTGGTCTAATAAAGTAAATGAAAAGATCCTGCCCTTGATCTTTTTTAGGATTCTGGTACAAAACATCTAAATGGAATAAAATGTTTCCACTTGAATTAATTTTGTATTTGGAAGTGAAATAATAGAACATTATCTGCTGCTGTTCTCCATGAGATTCAGTGTAGCTGAGTGGCAGACAAAAATATTTAATAAAACCTAGTACTCTTTTTGTCAGCTACTGCAGAGGGCTGGCAAACTCACTTTTTGGGCAAGCCGTTGTCTGTCCTTGAGTAGGGTTTGCTTCTCTTGTGGCAAGGCTGAAGCTCAGCAGCAAGTAGCATTCCTCAGAAGCAGTGTTGCTCTTCATGCAGTAGGGAGGCAATGCAGCCACCCATGCTGCACCTTTTCTGTGAGCATCGAATTTTGATAGCCATCAATCAGCTGTTCATGAACTTTAAATGAGAAAAAGAGAGGAAGGAAGGCAGAGGTAGTGAAAAGACATAAGGCCTTGCAGCATGAATGTCAAAGGAGTGTTGATTAGCAATTACACAGACAAGGTATTGTTACAGTGGAGGGGTAGTTGTAATCTCTGATATACTGAGCAAATCAAAACCTTCCAGTGACATGAAAAACAGACCAATATGAATAGCACACTGACAACTGCCTGGCTTTCCTGCATCATCCACCCTTCCTATCTGTTTATATGTCAGAGGTAAACAGGAATTTTCTGAACAGGATTTTCTGGTCAAGCAGGAATCCTCCCATTTCCTTAGGGGCAATTCAGCTCCCCTTAAACTTGAAGAATTCTAATGTGGCTGCTAAGAGTACCCTCCCTCGTTGTTCTGTAACTTGTAGTAAGAAAATTTAAAACTGATAATTATAAGACATAGATTGAGATTTTTCAATAGCTTCAGCCACCGATAAGGACAAGTGAAAACCTAGGACACAAGCCTTTTGCAGAAAACACCCCTTCTTTTGATTGAATGCCTTTTGAAATTGCCCTCATTGTGGTGCAAGGTAACATGCAGTGCGGTTGCCTCTCGAAGTGACCCTGCTAGAGATTGCCACTTGTGAGAAAATCCATTGAAAAGTGGAGGCTGGATTAAATTGTCTAGTAGGTCAAATGGCACTAGTTAGAGAAATGAAGAGAGATGCTTCAGTCCAACAATTCTCTGGGAAGTTAAGCAACAATAACAAATTCCATGAATACAAATCACAAAGAACAGAGAAATGAAAAACTGCCAGAGGCAGGTAAGAAAGATCTCCAAATGCTTCCTCCTTCCAGGCTCCACTGAAGCAGCTCTTCAGTCCTGAAGAATGATGAGATGTCAGAAAATAAACATGCCGTGTGGTCTGGAAACACCTACTTGGAGACCTTTAAAAAGTTGCTTTCATCTATGGTGCCCCTGGATTATCCCACTATTGTCAACGTTTTACTGCAGCCCACGAGTACAGCTTTTGAATCACCTGTCAATAGTGAAGTCTGGCTGGTACAGTAGGGGTGTCAAGGAGAAGCCCTTTTCTCTCTGATCTGTCAAAGCCCAGTGAAAGACTCAGCTCAACCTATGGGAAAGAAAAAAATAGATGAAAAAACCACAGGGCTCTAGCCTTATTGACTCTAGTCACTCATGAATGGACCGTCATTTTGGTGTGCCTCCACACTCTGCAGAGGTCAATGCTTTCAACAATCAGCTTTCCCCTAAACACATGGCAGTTTTCCTCATTGACCTATGATGAGGACAAGGAACAGCACAAAGGCTATTTGCAGTAGTCAGGCAGGTGAATAGGTAGGGGAGATGCACTGGTTTGAAATTGGTTTCTTTTCTGGGGTTTCCTCTGACGACTTTCTGCTCATCATTTTTCATTTCAGAATACAAGGACCAATCAGTCATCTGTGTGCTTTTCCTTTTTGCTGAACAGTACTTGGAAGTCAACACTCACTGCAGGTTACAGAGTGAAACAAAAAATGGAAACAGTATGCTGCAGGTTATTTACAGATTGCTGCTGAGCAAATTTAATCACAGACCTCTGTACCTCCATCATCATTTCCCTTGATGAGAACATCACAGACTTAAATTTTGTAAAGGAGGTGGAAAATAGACATAATACACGTATAACAGTAACAGACTATTCTGCTATGATGGGAAGAGGCACTGTATTAGGGCCAATACATTACACCAACTTTTGCATTGTAGCTGAGACTCTTAATGGCCATTAAAATTCCCCCTGCCATTTCCCTGAGAAGCTAACTGAGCCCCTTGAAGAAACTTTCGTTTTTAAACCTATTGAGAGGGCAGGAAACACCATAATAGTCTTGCTTAGTGGCCTCTACATGAATTATTTTAATGTAAGAAACATTTAAAGAAGAGCAATACATATATCTTGAAGTTCAGGGCACGTGCTGGGTTACCTGTGTGTGTCATGGATCATAAAGAGGTTTCTAATTATGCAAATCAATTATCTGGGAGTTTCAGTGTACTCCCACTCCTTTTGGAACTTAATTTACCTTCAGGTTTGGATAATAACATCTGTGATTCCATCTATGACAACTCCTTTTTAATCAAGAGAGATGTTTTAATAATGATCAGAAAATCTGGAAAACAAATTTTATGTGGCTGAGGGACAACCATTGCAGGTTGCAGTTTGTGCTGGTAAAGGTCCCAGTACATATATTTATCTTTTTCAGTTTACTGGTATAATAAAGCACAACAGTAATTGGACTCAAACCACCTAGCTTATTCTTACTTTGATCTTTCAGTAAAAACTGAACAATGGCTTTTAGAAATAAACATTTAATTATTATCTCTTGTTCTCTGCTTTCACAATCTCTCATCTTTCAAAACCCCACTACTGTTGGTCTGTCTATTGGGTTTGCATGGCAATCAGTAAAGGGGCTGCAGGTGAGATACTGCCAGAACTTCCCCTATGTCCAATAGAGCCAATGCCAGGCAGCTCCAAGATGGACCCTCACTAGCCGAGGTTGAGCCTGTCGGTGACAGAGGTAGCAGTTCTGGGATAATTCACTTAAGAAGGTGGAGAAAACCTGCCATGAAGCAGCAGCCAGAGAGAGGAGGGAGAATACATGAGAGAAACTGCCCTGAAGACACCCAGGTTGGTGGAGAAGGAGTGGGAGAAAGGGCTCCTTGTGCCAGAGCAGAAATTCCCCTGCAGCCTGGTCTGAAGATGAAGGTTAGGCAGGCTGTCCCTCTCCAGCCCATGGAGATCCACAGTGGAGCACAAACCTGCCTGCAGCCCATGGAGGACCCCAGGGCATAGCAGGTGACTGCCTGAAGAAGGCTCTGACTTTGTAGAGAGAAGAGCCTGACAGGACCTGTGGACCCATGGAAAGAGGAGCACAGGCTTGCTGGCAGAACTTGTGACCCCTTTGAGGGACTCATGCTGGAGCAGTCTGTTCCTGAAGGACTACATCCCGTGGACAGGACTCATGCTGGAGCAGTTCATGAAGACCTCCAACCCATGGGAAGGAGAAGGACCCATGTTGGCAAAGCTAATGGACGACTGTCTCCTGCGGGGGGGCTGCATGCGGGAGCAGGGGAAGAGCATGAAAAGGAAGGAGCAGCAGAGACAATGTGTGATGAACTGATCACAACCTTCATTTCCCATCCCCTTGTGCTGTTGGAGGGTGAGAGGTAGAGAAAATCCCAAGTGAAATTGAGTCCAGAATGAAGGGAGGAATGGGCAGAAGGTGTTTTAAGATTTGGTTATATTTCCCATTTCCCTGTTCTATTTTTTTTGGTATTAAAGAAGCTAACTTCCCAGAGTCAAGTCTATTTTTCCAGTGACAGTAATTAGTGAGAGATCTCTTTCTGTCCTTTCCTCCACTGGTGAGGCTTTTGTTGTATTTTCTCTCCCCTGTGCAGTGAAGGAGGGAAAGAACAGAGCTGCTTTGATGGGCAGCTGGCATCCAGCCACACTCAACCCACCATTCTGTACTTCTGTGAACAGTTCTGGTTTTCTAGGTATGTCTACCTAAAACTACATACCATTACATTAAGGCCACATTACATTACATTTGAGGCCACTTGTTTTTTATATATATATATATATATATATGTATATATATATGTATATATATATATGTATTCTATGCTTATGTGTTTTGTCCACTTTTTATGCACGCTTTCTTCCAGGATTGTAGAATCACAGAACAGTTAGGGTTGCAAGGGACCTCTGGAGATCATCTAGTCCAACTGCCCTGCTAAGACAGGGTCACCTAGANCAGAAGGTGTTTTAAGATTTGGTTATATTTCCCATTTCCCTGTTCTATTTTTTTTGGTATTAAAGAAGCTAACTTCCCAGAGTCAAGTCTATTTTTCCAGTGACAGTAATTAGTGAGAGATCTCTTTCTGTCCTTTCCTCCACTGGTGAGGCTTTTGTTGTATTTTCTCTCCCCTGTGCAGTGAAGGAGGGAAAGAACAGAGCTGCTTTGATGGGCAGCTGGCATCCAGCCACACTCAACCCACCATTCTGTACTTCTGTGAACAGTTCTGGTTTTCTAGGTATGTCTACCTAAAACTACATACCATTACATTAAGGCCACATTACATTACATTTGAGGCCACTTGTTTTTTATATATATATATATATATATATGTATATATATATGTATATATATATATGTATTCTATGCTTATGTGTTTTGTCCACTTTTTATGCACGCTTTCTTCCAGGATTGTAGAATCACAGAACAGTTAGGGTTGCAAGGGACCTCTGGAGATCATCTAGTCCAACTGCCCTGCTAAGACAGTGTCACCTAGAGCAGGTCATACAGGAGAGTGTCCAGTCTGTGCTTTTCCAGGCTTTTGTCTCCTATTACTATCTGTATTGGTCTTCTCTCTTGCTTGTTTCTATACATCGCCCCATTCTTGCAATACAAAGTGCATTTTGTGGTTTTCATACCTTGAGTTATTTCTATTAACCTTTCATATTCTGATTTACCTCAGTATTATTGTCTGCTTACCCAAAGAAGAAATCCTGTAGGTTTCAACAGGAAAAGCAAACATTTCCATAGGGTTTCAGGCAAGCAAATCACCTTTAAGGATAACTGTTTAGGCTTAGGTAACTAGTCCCTAAGACCCCAGGTACACTGTAGGATTTTTTTTTTTATTTTATTGTACTGTTTATAACCCTCACTGCGGAAATTGCCTGAACTGCTGGAGTGGAAGTTTCAGTAATTGTTCTGTGGAATTTTGTCTCCTTCCAGCTCATGACTGCTGAAAATGGCCATCACAACTACATTTCAGACAATTTGGTCATTACCAGCTGAAGTTTCCCCTGTGTTATTCTTAAAGACTAATGTAGCTGCCAAAAGTATTTTTATTATTTTTTTCCCCTCTGATGTTAAAATAAGACCATCTATCAGTCTGTCAGCTTATGTGAAAACCAGAATAAAACCTAATCTAGAAAACTCCACATATAGCTTCCTAAGTGTCAGTCATGTGGGTTATGATGACTAATTTCTAAGAAAGGGCCTCTGATGTCCAGTGTGACTTGTTGCAGTGTGTTTTAACAAGAATGGTGACTGAAAATTTGTATCAAATGTGAGCCCTGAAAGAATAATTGTGTAGTAAAAATGCCTTATTCCAGTAAATTATGTTGAATTAGAAAATTATATTAGTTTAGGCATCCAGTGAGTTTCCTTTTGACTTGATTTTAATATTTGTTTAGGTGTCATAGCTCTCAAACCTTTACATCACGAGCACTATTACATGTGGGCACAAAGAATTCTCTGAAACAGTCCAACTATTTTAGTCCTACTATTTTATTTCTACAGAGCACTTAACCAGTTCTATAGAGATAGCACTTAACCAGTGCTATCTCTGTATCTAAATATAAGAAAGAAATTAATTAAGAAAAGGTTTTGTGTTGTTGGTGGTTGTGCTTTATGGCTTCTTTTCTGTCTAAATCTCTGTATACTAGAAAGAATTTCAGGTAGCAGTAGGATACCATATCCATCAGGAAATACATAAAGACTTTGAAGTGGCTTAATGTACATCTGGCAGTAGTATCAGGTATCTAGCTTATCTACAGCTACTGCACTTGGCACATGGCACCGTGATTACCCACTCAAATAAGGCAGCAGACTCTACCTGGTAAAAGTCCTCCAGTGTTACCCTTATATAGCACTGATTTGCATGAAGTCTTGCTATAGGCACACCTTTTTAGTCTTTTTGGGTTACGTTATTTTGAGCTTCTCCTTTTGCATTTTTGCCGTGCATTTCAGTGAGTGTACTGCTGTCTGTATGGCACTTCTTTATGGAAGAACACTCTGCCCGGCATGGAATATGCTTGCCCATGTGAGAAGGTCAGGAGTCCCATTAGTGGTGAGCATGTGAAATGCTTACATCAATCCAGCCACCGTTTTGCGTAGTGAATGATAAGAGAAATCCTTTCTTACTGGAACATCAGGATTTCAGATTTTCCAGCTTAAGAACACAACCTTATAACTGTCCCCTAAGATATCAGAGATATCAGTCTCATCTTTGATACCCATAACAGTCAATGATTATTTACTTCAGCTAAATATGTTGTCACAAGTAATCTTCTTTTTTGCCAATTTCAAAATTTCCTCCAGCAACAAATTGAAACCAAACTTAGATCAAACTTAGTAGTAACAAGGATTCTGCAACTGGACTTTCAACACTGTCATAGCACTTAAAATGGTCAAGGCCATCCTAGCCTCTAAATTATCCTTAAGCCGTTATTTCCACAGTCTCTTGCTCCTAATATTCCCAGAGATACTAAGGTGTTAACCAGCTTCATAGCAGAAGCTCTGCAGAGAGCTTGAGCTAATTGTTCTACAGAAGATATTTTGGGGCTTCAATGAACCATGAGCTGTGGTCTTCTACATTGCTAACAGACTGACAATTCCACATCGAGGAATCTTAAAGGCTTTGTCAAGTTAAATTTAGTAATTTTTATGGGTAAAAACTGTAAGTCTTGCAGTGCAATGCTTCTACACAAACTTCAGTTTATTCTAAAAATTTACTCACTGAAAAAGATGTCATTCTGTTCAATTAGAATAAAATATAGGATTGCAATTGTAAACCTGTTTTTTTGTTTGCTTGTTTGTTGTTTTTTGCGGTTTTATTTTTGAGACAGATAATTCCAGCTATGTGCAATCAGGGAACCTAGTAGAGTTATTTTATTTTTATGCCAGAACAAATAGAGAGAGAATCCAGAATCACTACCATAAGAAAGAATAAAACTTTATTTATATACTAAATATTGCCTCTTCTGAAAACCTACTTTGCAATAAACACTATCTACTTTTAGACATCAAAGTGATTATTAGGAAATAAATGGTTTAAAAACTACTTTAAAAAGTGATAGGTCATGCCATAACAGCTTTGAGGTGAAAAATTATAATAATTTTGCTGCAAGGTGTACCTAGAAAAGAGGAAAACCTCATTTTTTCATGCCGTATCTCAATAATATGATGTATTGATGCTCATTTTACCTCCTGTTATTCATTAGATGTTTTGGATGGGTCATTTCTTGATAAACTGGTGATAAAAGAAAGAAATCTGTGTAGGAAAGAACCTTTCTTTTTTCTTGCTACCTCTTCATGTTGTTATGTATCTTAAAGGTTTTTTTCTACTGCTGTAAAAAAATGTAAACTTAAGAAGGGATTCCATCAGTCCATGTAAAGCAGTTTTTCATCTTGACTCCCAATGACAGTCAGTTGCTGATTTCCTGCAATCCACATGGGAGGAGTTGCTTTGCCCATTACCTGGAAACCATACGCACCAGAAAAAATCCAAAAGTCAGCCAATCTCTGGGAGATGAGATTTAATACATATTTTAATGTACATACATAAAATGTTTGATTGTGTTTTTTGTTTTTCTTGCAGGCAGTGCCTGTGTGTAGGAAAAAAGTAGTTACTGTAATTTCCAAACAGCAAAATTTTATATGATTAGATAAAATGTAACAAGTGCATTATTATTATTTACTAGATCTAATTGTTATTAATATAGTAGGAGGAAAATGTATTTACTTATATTGTTTCAAAAGCCAGGGCTCCTATAAGGATGTAGTTCAGCTTGGTGTGTTGTTAATCAGATTTTGGTGGCCTAAGCTGAGAATCCTCCCTGGAATTTTGTACTTTTGTATACCATTACTGATTATTCTTTAACTCTGTGCTTGAGTGCTTATGCATTGAAATTTCACTAGGAGTCATTTCACACTCATGTCAGTCCATTAAGGTATAGCTTTGGGGTTACTGTATAGTAGGTAAGATCGAAGTCAGTCTCAAAATATATCTCAGTAAATGGGGAAATATGCCAGCTCCATAAAGGTGATTTTCAAATATTTTCATTAAAACATAGTCAAAGGTAGCCTTAGACAGTATTATATCCTGCTGCTTTCTATTAGCTCCAAAGGTAATATGTCTCTAGTTGTTTATTTGCCTTTTTCTCTGTCATCTCTCTCTCCTCCAGCTAAAAAAACAGAGCATGCTCTGTTTTTTTGGCCCCAGTTATGAGAGCATGGCAACATTTCCACAACACTTCCACCAGGATGGGTACCTCCTTCCATTTCCTCTGAGGACAGGTTGGGCTCACCTACCCTTGTATTCAAAGCAATCCCTGCCTCATGTTGCCACACCTGGAAGTAATTTGGGAAGTGAATGTTCTTGAGGCTACAGGGAGGTGCCAACCATTAAATAGTGTGGATAAACTTTCTTCTTTAGCAATTGCCTAAGTACCCATGTTGGAGCATTGGCTCTGCTGCTGACTGCTACAGTCCTGACTCTCCAGTGGTATGAAAAGATGAGATTGAAGCCCATTCTCTATAAAAGAAACCATGGACCAGATTTCCAAGTTCCAAGTGGTATCCACTTTGTAATTTATCAGGAATCACGTAGTACATTTAAAGGATTAGATTTGTATTTGGTTTACATTTCTTCCTTTCATTGCCATCTTTTTATGCATAGTAATTACTTTGTGGGTCATGAAATTTGGTGGAAATTGAATGAACAGGTTATTCAGGGAAAAAAGGTGAACAAAACTTCTTTCAGACAAGTTTATAGTACATGTTAGTGTACATAGCAATGTTTTTAATTAATTATTCATTTCAAAGGAGATAGGCAATGTAACATTGCAAAAGCTGAGGAAGTATTTCAAATACATTAGGCTATAATGACAAATCCTTTTAATACTAAAGCTTTTGAAATTAATCAGTGAGCTAAAATTTAGCAATTTTAGTAGAGGTATGACAAGGTGGGTATCACCAGAATTATATAATAAAAGATCCATTAACTGTAGTCCACACTGAGTCTTTATGCAAGAAAGAATCTGAAATGACTACAGAAAGTTTTGACTAAGAACTGCCAGATTTGATCTACAGGCAGCAGTAACTTTCAGTGAGTAACACAAACTTCAGCTTGTGGTTTGAAAATATATTTACATGTGTTTTGACTACTTTATAGGTATGTGCGGGTGTACAGCAGTGGATCTTGGAAACAGCAGGCAAATAGATACAGATTAAAAGCAGGGACATTTTTCACAGAGTAACTGGCTGTATTCTCACTTTCCTCCAGTAATGGGTATTTCAGGCTTTACTGATATTTCATTGACTGCCAAGTATCCTCAATTCAGAGCACACGTGTTGCAAAGGAAATTCAAGAGAGAGAACATAGATGAAAACTCATTCTTCCTCTTCCTTACTTGTGGGAGATTTTAATCAAGTTTGCAAGGACAACAGTCTGATTTCCTAGAACAAGTCATTTTTCTACTTATTTTCTTAGTAATAAAGAATCAGATCTATTTTCTTTTTAGATAAACAATGCGCACATGCAAGTCTGAAGCAGACAGGATGAGATATCATCACATAAAAATAAACAAAAATACCACAGACGAAGGATCCTCATCAGGAATAAGGATTGTATTTAATGTATTACGAAATGTTCTGAGATTGAAACTGCAAATTAGCAATTCTATTCAAGACAAGAAGGTTTCATGGGTTTTCTTGGGTGAAGGAACAAAATGTCAGATACCTTGCAGAGGGAAAGAAAACAGACTAATGAAGTCCACTGATGTCAATATGGATCTTGTGAACAAGTGCAGAAACTTATAGGAAAACGTTGGGTCAGATTTTGGTCCTCCTGCTATGATTCATGATTCTACAAAGAATCTGCATGAATTCTACATACAGTATAGATAATTATACAATTAAACAACTATGATGTAATTGCCTTCCAAGTATTTAAGGCTGGTTTTTACATTTCTATTGACCTGTTGGTCTTGATGTTTCATTTTGTGTTTTAATATATGTGAAATAAGAGATCTAAATTCATTCAATAATGGGAACTTTGTCTCTGCAACAAGACAATTTACAGGACTACCATTTCATTACTTTCCCTATAATTGATTTTTTTAACATTATTTTTTATTATAAGCATAACATGAAAGGGAAAAAAGGACCTAGAGGAAAAAACCCCGAACATTTTCAGGAGGGGATTTTAAAATTGCCACCAGAAGTCCGCTTGATGACTCCTACACACCTTTACAGGCTCATTTATGTCTTTTGAATATTTTCCAATAAATTTGAAGTTTGTGAAAATCTAGAGCTAAAAATATGTGAAGTATATCATGTGATGAGCCAGCTGTCCGTAGAATGAATGGCCATAGTCAAGAGGCTGCAGTTGCTGATTTATTTCATTAGTAACAAGAAAGAAATGGCACCATCTAATAAATTAAAAAATTCTCACAGAGCCATGTGTAATACCAAACACCTGATCTCAATTACTTATGTTGATGTTCATCACTAGGAATAAATACTTTAAGGATGAAAAACAAATGGCTATTTTATGAAGGAAATAAAATACATTCAAGGAGAAATAATGATGATAAGGATGTAAGATAAATAGTAAAAATATTTCATTGATGTGTGGAATGAAGTCTTCTAAGGCTAGCATGGTTAGAGTCACTTGACAAACTACCGTTAAATTATTTCTTTCCTTGTACCGCCAGCTGTTTATGGGGTCAACAGTGTGAACCATGCTCTTTGTGCTGTTACTCTTCAAGGCAGTGAATCTTGAATGCAATGCATCTAGGAATAGAATTTCAGCAGAAAAAAATCCTTCCTTGACGATAGCCAGAATGTCCTTTTCCTAAGTATTCTACTCATATGAATACACAAAGAGAATGTGTATTTTTTACTTGCAAATTGCTTCAGCAATGTACCCAAGTTTTATATGTATGAGCATCCCATCATGTTTTGCTGCTCATTCTGTTGTTATCTTCTTAACAAAGGAAGAGATTGCAAATTGCAGTCCTCTAGTGATCTGAGAGAAATCAACTCTGAATACAACTTAAAATACAAGTTAAAGAAACCACACCTAACATTTATAATGAAAGCTTCAAGTACAGTTCAGAGAAAGAATATTTTCAATAAATTTCACAGACTAAATGAATTATGTAGTGCACACCTGCCTCTCAGGATTAATTCTCATGTTACAGTGAGCTTGGAAAATTGTTATTTCTTGACCTAAAAGGAGGTTAAAACACTTTCAGTGGAAATCGATTCACTTTAAAGTATTTAGCACTGTTCGTATTTTGTAGAAGTATATATGATAGGGTGAGTTTCAATTGGTACTTTATATAGCAGCTGTGAGAAACCCATCATATACAAAAAGAAAAGTGAATGAGTGTTTAACAAGATAGATCACTTCATTGTTTTTTTTTTTTTAAATGCTGACTGAAAGAGGAGCAGAGAATTACAGACATGCCTTATGTCTTGTGCTGGTGTACATGACTACTTCATATATTGAAAGAAAGTGATTGTTAAAAAAAAGTTTGTTATTAACCTTGATCTTTATATAAACAGGACCTTCAACATCATCAAATACTGCTGCATGCTGCAAAACATCTTTATTTTTTATGCTATAATTTCAGCTGAAATTATGTTTGTGCATTAATGATAAGTCTCAGACTCAGAATAAAAACTGGGGGAAGTTGATAAAAAATTTTGACTAGTCCTTTACCTGAGGCAGAGACACTAAACTTACATCATTCTTGACAAATACTTGCCTAATCTTAACCTCCACTGACAGAAATGACCATTTGTGTAGTAGCATTCTTGATGCCATTTTTCAAAGGTGTACAGATAAAATTAACTGTCAGAGTAGATGCAGAAGTGGACTACATAAATCCTGTGCAATGATGCACCCTACTTACAGAAGGTGAAACACAAACTCGATTACACCCCCACATCTGTAGACTTGACAAAAAGAAGTAACCATTGCTATTTTATGAGGATAGTAAAGGTAATGAAAAAAGGGCTCTGACATACAAGTTTTGTTCATGTCACAAACAGTCCTAATGCCTGTCTGTTCCCATGGCTATGTTTAAATGAATTAGCATTTTGGTGCAATAGGAAAGGATCAAAATTGGACTAGTTTTCTCAGAGAAGCTGTGAAGTCTGCTTTTGGAGATTTTTCAAGCCTTGAATTGGGCAGGGCAAAGCTCTGAAAATCCTGGTCTTAATTCGTTGCTGAATCTGGTCTGGACAGGTGGTTGAGTTTAAAGGCCTCCTTTCCCATTTGAGTGATTACCTGCTCAGGAGACTGGAGAAGCTTGTACTGAAACCCTGGCATCTGCGCTGAGTGCTGGCTGGAGATTTTACTTCAGATCATATCTAGTCCTCTCTGCTGGACCAAATTTTGCTAGCAAAGATAGGTTTGAGTCTGTGTAACTCTGAACCCCTATAGGAGGCTAGGTGAATTCAGTGAGTGCCCAGATCACAGGATGAGTGTTAGTGTCCTCCAAAAGGAAGCATTTTCATATATATCAAAAATGAAACAGTACATAATCACTAGCTGAATAAAGAGATTTATTTCAGAATAACACTTTTCCTCTGAAACAAAGTACTGTAGTAGACACAAACCATAGATATGAAAATAAATATGAAAATTTGGCACTTAGTACCCCAGTGATCTTAGGCTGTCTTCCTCACTCTTCCAGGAGTGGTCTTGTGACCTCTCAGCCAAAGGAGTACTGTGTAATAGGAGGTAGATTTGTTGAAAGGACAGGTGGTTTACTAAACTCTGGGTTTGATGCAGTAACAAGATTTGACTGGAAAATTATGCATTGCCTATAATCCAATTTTAGCTGTGAATTTATTGAGGTGTTTTTGTTATTATTTGTTATCAAGAAGAGAGGGAAGCAACTCAAAATTATATCATGGAACTCTACTTTATCACAGCATTTACCTGTTCTTCCATTTGGACCTGTAATTTTCTTGTCGTTCTTCCTCAGCCCCTGAGCACTGACTGACAGGAAAATTTTTGTTACTCTAGTATCACTTAAATAATTTTCTGAACACTTAGAAATGAAGTGATAATCATCCATCCCTCTCATGTATTGCTGAAATATCTGAGACATAATCAAGTATAAAAGAGAAAAATTCTTCCCTACACTTGGAAAAGAGTCAGGAAGTTCTTTCTTACAAACAGCAGTCTTGCTTTGAAATCTAGAAGAAAGGCAGAGACAGTTGTTTGAACTTCCCCTTGGTAGAAGAGTGATTGTATACAGCAGCAGAGGTTTGAGAATATATTGTAGCAGAGAAGTCTTGCAGCAAAATAATCCTGCATCTGTTCTTTGAAATTTGACTCAACTATTTTTATGTTTCGCTTGTGTTCCCATTCAAGTTTTTTAGTATGAGACACAGTTTCTAACTTTAGGTGGGGACATTGCAGTCATTTAAACTGGCCTCTTGTCTCACATAAATGAACAAAATTAACCTGATTATTTCTGTGGCAGATCCAGAGACACCAGAAAGCTCCATGTCTGCTCTAAAGCTATTCATTACCCTAAGGATGGGAAAAAAAGAATACAAGAAAGAGATGTATTGAGGTGGAAAGAGGTGCCAGAGAAATCAAAGCCATACCTACTACCTGGTGGTTCTAAATCAAATGCATTACTCCAGTGAGAAGGCAAGTTTTGGAAATCTACAAAACATAGTCAACCCTTAGCAGACCTGTATTTTTGCACATGAGCCTGAATACTATAAATACATGTCAATCTAAGCCGGGAACAAATAAAAATCAATGGCAATACTTGCAGTGGTGGGTTGACCCCAGCTGGATGTCAGGTGCCCACTAAAGTGTGTCTAACTCTCCTCTCCTCCACTGGACATGTGAGAGAAAATATAATGGGAGGCTTGTGGGCTGAGATAAGGGCAGGGAGAGACCACTCAGCAATTGCTGTCATGGGCAAAACAGACTTGGGGATATTAGTTAACTGTTAATCAACTGAGAGCTGGGTAACGACAAAACCAAATTTTATAATACCTTCCTCCCACCTCTCCCTCCTTCCTAGGCTCAATTTCAACTCCCAAATTCTCCAGCTCCTCTCCACCAGCAGCACATGTAGATGGAGAAAAGGGGTTGTGGTTCAGCACGTGTTGTTTCAGCTTCCTTCTCACACTATTTCCCTGCCCCCGCATGGCATCCGTTTCATGAGAGATAGTTTTCCATGAACTTCTCTAACATCAGTCCCTCCCATGGGCTGCAATTCTTCATGAACTGCTCCAGCGTAGATCTCTTCCATGGGACGTGGTCCTTCAGGAACAGGTTTCTCCAGTATGGTTCTCCCAATGGGTCACAAGTCCTGACAGCAAAACTGCTCAACAGCATGGGCTTCCGTCTCCACAGGGCCACAGGTCCTCTCAGAAGCCTGCTCCAGCATGGACTCCTTTCTCCATGGGATCACAGCGTCCTTTGGACATCTACCTGTATGGCATTAAGTGCTCCATGGGCTGCAGGGTAACAGCTGCCTCGCCGTGGCCTTCCCCACGGGCTGCACAGGAATGGCTGCTCTGGCGCCTGGAGCACCTCCTGCCCCTCCTTCTGCACTGACCTGGGTGCCTGCAGGGCTGCTTCTCTTACATACTCTCACTCATCTGTCCTGCTGCAATTGCACAGGGTTTTTTTCCCCCCCTTTTTAAATACATTATCCCAGAGGTACTGGAAGAGCCATTGTCATGGATGGGCTCAGCCTTGGCCAGTGGCAGGTCCATCTTGGAGCCAGTTGGCATTGGCTCTGGTGGACATGGGCAAAGCTTCTGACAGCTACTTAGAGCAGCCACTTCTAAAGCACCCCTTCTTCTTAAACTTTGCCATTCAAACCCAATACACTTTCATGTAGCTTGTGCCCTGTATTCAAAAAGAAAGGAGAATATGACAGAATATAAAGAGTGGGCTCCTGTTTCTTGTGCCATCTCTGAAAAGGTGTATTTCCCCAGCCAAACCATGTCAGACTGCCTCTGCAAGTAATTTAGAAAAAAGCAAATCATTTGTCTACCTGCTGTGATTTCTCACAAAGAGCATTTGCTTTGCAAAATTCTTTCTTCTCTTGAAGGCCAATTTGTTTTTAATCCTTCCTTGTGTACCACCTTTGGAAACATTGCATTGTATTGACAGACATCTCCAGAGACATCTATGCCCACTTTTATTTTTCTATAAAGCAGGTAGTACTTCAGACTTAATTTTTTTTAATGCCAAATTATAACTTTCCCGGAAATCTTCTATTTCTTTGTAAATAATGGGTGCTAGACAGTCGCAACATAGTCATATGAAGTGAGGTACTGGTAATTCGGATGGCTCACTGGTAGCTTCCTCAAAGATTTCTTAATAAACTTAATGGTTTTGAGTCATTACCAGGCTGATTGAAAGCTAATATATTTTTCTCCCAATCTAAAAGAGGTATAATAAGACTCTTCTGTAATCCCCTGTTCCAAGACTGTTAGTCTCCCAAGTTACTTGACAATTTGAGCATTTTAGTATGAATTTTAGGTGTTTCAGTGTTTCCCTAAGCACTGGCAAACACAGAAACAGAAGACAGGATTCAGCACTGGGAACTCCTTCTGAAGAGCTACCCCAAAGGTCTTGTTTCAACAAAGAGTAACAATCACTCTGATCTTGTGCTTTTGAATGCATCTATAATGTCAGTGGGATGTATGCGCGCTTGAAATATACAAGTTTTGAAGACCCATGAAGAACTGGATCCTAAATGAAGAATCATAAATTAATTATGTCATTTTCAGTCTTTTTGAACAAGAATTTTCAGTGGTATTGATTGCTTAAGATATTTGTTCCTATCCCATACTATGTATAACACCTGTTCTGCGGCCAGTGACAAATGGCCTGGGTCAACCACCTTATTCTTGATGACTTAGGCTGGAATTTCTGTTTAAGGATTCAAGTAATAAAGTTCCTTACCATCTGTCTTCAAAGATATTAATTCTCCTTTAATTTGCTCCATATAATTTGTGACTAGAGAAAGCATAGTATGTTCAAAACCTTTGGGAAGCATTGAATAGTGTGCACATAGTGGCAGCAGTTTTGGAGGGTACTTAAAACTACCAGCAAGGAAACAGAATTACTTTTAATAGCTGTTGGATTAAAATACTGTGTTATATTCAGGATATGGTTTTGATTGAATTTACTATAGTTTTAACGGCTCTTCCCTCAGTTGATTTATTAACAATTTAGACTCACACAAGTGAAAGAAGGAATCAAATTCTTAATGATGACTCAATGTTGTTGTTTTCTATGGGAAGCATAAAGAAATACTGTTTCTAGAGTTGGTATGTTGGTAGGCTTTGAACTTAATACCACTTAGATTAAGTTTTTAATTGTAAATTTAGGAATACAGGTAAGTTTAAAAAAATCAGTATAATGAAAATAATAGATATATTCTTCCTTTTACCCAAGAATATATAACAAAACCAAAAGTTATTATGCAGTATGTGGTAAATTACTGTTATTTTTAAGTGGTCTTTTATTTTACTTGCTTTTATCCTTTTAAACAATAACTGAATCTTTTGATTCTCATTTCATAAACAAGTGTCCTGAAACAAAGATGTATGAAATGTATCTTTCCTTCAAAAGATATTTCTAAATGTTCCACACAATACCTCACCATGGGACAATTAATTTCCCTAGACAGTACAGGGAACTACTTTCTCGTGTCTTTCCCAGACTTTTTGTAGTTTTTAGAAATGGTGACTATCTAAAGGCAGTTGTTGCATTAACATTCTAGCAAAATATTTTAAAAATACATAAGGAATTTAGGGGCTTTCCTCAAAGTTTTAAAATATTGGGCACAAACCCAGCTTTTTCTCATTGACTTTTGTGGCAGTGCTGACCACACTGGTGCTGAATAGAGGGGAAGGATCAGCTCCCTCAGCCTGTAGGCCACACTTCCTGCCGTGGGACACCATTATTCTTATTTGCCAAAGGGGTATAGTTTTGGTGTCTCTGTATCCTTTCCTGCCACAGAAATAGTTTAAATTAGTTTTTGAAAGAATTTAATATTCACAATTTTTAATCTTCTTACTACTGACTTATGCCATTCTATTCCATTATACAAGCATATGAGAATTGAAGATTTAATGTTGCAATCAAACAAAGCACATCAAAATTAGGGGTAAAGTACTGTTGCTAAGGTGAGTGGGTTTACAATTTAGTGCACTCTGAAAATCTCTAAGGCGCGTGCTACATTTACTTAAAGGTTGAGACACACCTCCTTTCAATAATACTTCATTATGATGATGCCAGCTAACTTAGATGCAGTGGTTGAGAGTAGATTTCCCATGAAAAGTGGTGTTTCATTTAAAAATAGGGCTTGTTTTTAATCCATTTACAAAGTGCATATGACTGCACAATTGATTTTTTTAGGACAGTTTGCTTTTAACAAAAATTTAGGAAGCCAACATAAAACCAAAGGTTTTCTTTTTAATTAATAAATTTTCACTGAAAACATAAAGAGGAAAATAGAAAAAGAGATGTTACTTAATTTTAGAAATCTTTGCTTACATTTGCATCAGGAAATATATCAGGAACATAAAGGTCAGAAATATGAACATACAAAGTATTTCACAGATTCTTACTACATTAAGATCAAGGACAGTTTTAAACAAAGTAGGGTTCCAAAACGGACAGTGAAAAGATACACGGGTTAATTTTAATTAAACACATCTGTTTTCAGATTTATTTATCTTGCTCTCTGGAGACCAAGAGAAGTGAACGTGTTCAAGCAGGCAAAATTTTCTTCATTTTTTTGTCTGTCCAAAGAGTTGTCATTGTATTCTATTTTTCAATTTTATGACCTTGTCTTAAGTTAGGATGGTCTGGGGGTTTAGATCTTAGACTTAGACAAATCATTCATCTCTTCCCTTGCAAATGGTTCATGGGAGACATTGTAAAACTGATGATTATGCTCTGTTAGAAGGAAATGTGTTTCAAAATAAGTACTCTAAAAAAAACATAAGTTACAGTATGTAGTTCAAACTACATACATAATTATAGACTGGAAGTTGTATTAAGGTTTCTATTTATATGACTGATTTATAGTTACATTTTAGTGTGCATGTTCCTGGTAATTTGTTATCCCTTATGTGGCTTTTTCAATTAGAGATGCACCAACTCTGCCAGTAGCTCACATGTACCAGGACATGAGGTTACTGTTAGTAATGAGGTGGTAGCAGTATGCATTAACATCTTCCAGTGGTACAATTCTCTGTGTTCCTAAACATATATGGAAAATATTCTGTTACAGTCTTTCTTCAGCTGTGCATTATCTACATGCTGACAACATCACAGCTTATGACAGATTCTAATCCTAAGGCATGTGGAGGGTGTTTTACAGTGTGTTACTCAGAGTTCAATTATTAACTTTTATTAGGTGGCATAAACATGATTGGTGCTCTGTTGAAATGAACTTTAAAGAAGACTCAATTCAGCTGTTAGAAGAAATAACTTTCTGAAAAGCACAAGAGTGATTGTAATTGTATTTATATTTTTCTCAAACTTTGGGAAAATCTACACTTTACAGCCTACTTTGAATAAGAGGATGCCAAATGTATCCCAGAGAAAACTTCGTAAGGCCTTTTGATTTTTCTTTTCATGAAAATTGGGGAAATTTTGCTGCATTTTCAAAATACAAAACATTTACCACACCAGCTAAAGAATAAACAGAGTAAATGCCAGAAATTGACAGGTCTGGAACCCCAAATGAAGGAGGAAGTTAGCAGAGTGTCCTTTGTCTATTTCAGGCATCTGTTTAAGCTCCAGAATCAATCCCTGGTGATTATAGAGAAGCTGAGATAGTGGTCTGAAGAAGATTAACTGTTTATCTTATATGGCCTTATGAATATAGAAAAAGATGAAGCTTACAAATCAGCAGAAGTAGAGCAGTGCTGTTTTGAGTGGTACATGACTGATACTATTCTCTGGGTCTGCAGTTCTGAAGTGATGCTGATATCAAAGAGGGTGTTTTGCCACCAAACTTCTGGAGCATGGAACATATTTAGCATGAAGATGCTGAAGTATGGAAGTATCATCCCTAACTTATATTTGCTTTATTGTTGTGTATGTTGCTTTCAGGCGGGTGCTGGATAAAAAGCTTCTGGTGTTGCTGATCTTCTTGCTGTGACTTAGAGTCCTTTGCTGTAATGCAGTCATGTGGCATGCAGGAAAAGCTGAAGTTTGCTTTATTTTCTATTGAGCAAGAGGGAGGAACCTGCAACATCTCTATCAGCCACAAGTAGAATGACCCGCCTTCACAAGTGGCAGAAACACAGGAAGTTCCCACTGCAAGTACCAAGCTTCAGTCCTCAAAACCAAGGAGCATTTTGAAGTACTCCCAACCATAATAGCTCTTCTGACTGAAAACAAAACACAGAAAGGTGCAGTACACGCCAGTCTCCAAATGCAGCTCTTGTTTATCTGCCAGTCTATCATGAGTCAGCTTATACAAACAGCCACCCTGATCCAGAGCAGCTGTCTAATTACAAATTTGTTATTATTAATTACTGAGTAGAAAATCATTTGTAATTAGCTCAGACTAAATCATAGTTTAAACAGCCAAAAATTATATTACAAACTAAAGTGTAATTAAGGCACTACACTAAAGTGTTTATTTAAACCCAGTTTAGCTACTGCAGATTTTTCAATCAGGTTCTCAGGCTCATACATAGATGTAATTAGTCTTCAGTACTGACAGCATACTGCATTTATTCATTAAGCATCAATATTGTTGAACAAATGTAAATAAAATTTAGACAGGAATTCTTTAAAGGGGTGGTCATGGAAACATCTGGGTGAGATAATGAAGCTGGGAATGATGTGAATGCTAATGAGTTTTGGTGCTGCTCTGGTACCAAGAATTTTTGAAGACACACACTTCGAACTCCCACTACTTGCACTGAGTTTGCAAGCACCAGTGATCCTCCTTTTACTGGCATGTAGTCGCTTATCTAGGCTGCTTCAGTGGGACTCTGGGCTCTGCACCCGGACAGATTGCCACCAAGCAGGCAGGACAGAATTTCATCCATGAATACTGGGAAGGGAAGCAGCACACAGCAACACCATTGACTTTTCTTAATACGTTTACTTCATTTAATGTAAATGAACTAATCTTAAAATATGAGGTAAGACAATTGGAAATATTTTTTTTCTCTCAGTTACGTGGAATGAAACTCACATGCCTCTTACAGGGCATGTCATATTCATTTTAGAAATCTGATTTCTACTATACATTGCAGGGAGTAACTTTCTCCTGAGTTCATAGCTGAGAAAGCAGCTTTTTTTCCGTGGAAGAAAGAAAACCAACGTTGTTAGATAGGAGAACACACTCTGATATAAGATTTCTAGGACACTCGTGATATGGTTTGGTGGTGGGCAGTGGCAAGGAGTGAGATATAGCACACTCACTATTAATAGAATGAGTGACAGGGATATGGGGATTGCTCTGAAACAAATGTCAATACTAAAGCAAAAACTATACTAGGCTGTCTAATGATGATAGTGTTGTGTCCTCCATGGTGCTTCAGCTCAGCTATTGACACCATGGTGCAAATCTCTGAACAGCCCAGAATTTCATTAAGTAGTTTATGTCCTAACAGTGGTGTTACACAACAGTTGAAACTCTTTTCATAGTATTAGCTTTGGAGGTATAAAACCATAAATTCTTTTTTCTGGTTTTATTCAGCATCTGCACAGTAGCTTCCAGGGAATTTCTCAGGAGTCACATGCTCAGGTGAAAAAAAAGAAATCAGGAATTTTTAGAAACCTGTTATATTTTAATCTTTGAGCATTCGAAACTTGGCTTTCCTAAAAATAAGATTTTGAAAAGTGCTCAAAGGGTGCCTTTAAATAGTGCTCAAACAGGTTTTAAAATGTCTAGCAAAGGCTGTTCAAAATGATTCACTGGCAAACCCATCCTGATTTTGTAGGTAGCCTGAAGATACCAATTATGAAGATATGTTGTGCTTGTCTGTGTGAGTACACTAGACACCTGCTTCATAATAAAAGAAAATGTGATTGTATTACCATCTGAACTAGTGTTTCTTTGCTATTTTGCTATGATAGTGCTCATGTCAACAATTTTCATGTCAATTTTCAATGTCAATTTTCATGTTCTCAGCTCTGTCCTGTAAACAACCTCTGACAGAACTTTGAGAAGAAATGCACATTCTTTACACTTTATACCTCCACTTCCAAACCCCTTGGCTTAATATAAAATTTCTTTTATCCTTACCCCATTTATTGAAGTGGGCTCTGTGACAGCCTTGAGTTCCACACTAATGCATTCAGTAACTATCTAATAATAAGACTTAATGAAAATATATATCACCACATATAACATTCTGCAGAAGCTGACTCCCTTGGTGAAACTTTAAACACCATCGACAGAAGGCCAGCAGGGTAAACTTTGCATCTGGTAGTGATACAGATTCCAAGAATAAAAGAAAAGTTCAACAAAAATGATATTAATCCTGCTTGAATAAATAGTTATATTATCAAGAGTGGAGGAGTGGAAGACGCAGCAAGTTAGCTGTCTAAAATCCTAAGTACCTGGTGAAAGTGATCTGCCTGCCTGTCAGACAGTTGTGGTGTTTTGGCTGAAATATTAACAGGACAGAACCAAGACACCTCGAGGCAGTAATGGGCTTCCCTACTTTATGGGTGTGGACAAACCTGGGCTCTTGCTAGGAAAGAAAACAAGGCTAAGGAAAGTTTGAAGAAATCCTGCTATGTAAATCCATTGTTTTAATTGCAGGTCTGTCTCTTTTTCAAATAAGTTTCAATAACCTCAATTTTTTCTTATGCTTCTCTGTCTCGTATTTTCTGTCTTCCTACCCAAATTACATAATAAACAATGTCTTGGATGACCACAGTAAAATGAGCCAGAGCTAAGTAACCATAATAACCACTTTTTAAATGCAAGTCTATATGAATCATACTATTCAATGGACTCTCATTTCTGAGCAAATGCAGGCCAGTTGTGAACCGTATGTTAAGAATGTGGTCTTAGTTTTGGCAGAAAACATGATAGCTGCCTTTCAAAAGTAAAATCAATTACATGCTTGTTTCAAGACTTTCTTGCAACAGAGTTCTTGAAAGAGGTGCTAATTTCCATCTCTATTAACACTATGTACATGTTTAAGGACACGAATAATACATTTTTTAAGAGGAAATTGTATTTTTTTTAAGGAAGCTATCAACCAGATATGATATTTGGTGGGATTTTTTTTTTCCCCAGTGTGGGAAATGTTTATTTGGTTTCAGATGACATTGTCTTGACAAAAATGATTTCCAAAAAGGAGGGAATATAAATAAAACACATGGGTATTAATAAAGGAAAGAAAAAATATGTCTATGGGGTTTACTGGGCTTCTGACTAATCCAAAGAGGCAAAAAGACTACTTGGTCCATCAACTCTTTAAGGGTTAAATGAGAGTATTTTTATTGTTATAAATACTTAGTTGATTATAAAAATCTATATAACTTTAGGCCTTTAAACGCAAATAGTAGAAATATTTCTTCTCTCAATATTCATCATATCGTATGTCTGTCTGCTCATGCTAAAGTGAATTTGACATAATGGTAAGTAGTTCAAACAATCTATACTGCTGGAAGCTTTCCCTCACAAACTATTGATTTACTTACCCCATCCACAGTATGCTCAGAAACACTTTCCATTCTGTTTACCATTCTGTATGGCTAAAATGCATCATTTCACACTAATGGAATGTCTAATGGAATTAAGAAAACCTTGTCATTTTGCTGGAAAACTTGCTATATTTATTTGTAGCTCAACATAGTGGGAGAAAAACCTGGCTAGTTTAGTACTGAACCCAAAAGTTCTTATTTTGGTAACTTTCTGTTTTGCTTGGATAGAGGCGTTGGTGTTAGCAAGCAAGGAATGTATCCTGAGTGAAAATCACAGTATCTTCAGATTAAAAGTGATGAGATCATCCCCTCTTTGTCATGAACGATCAGGGTCAGCAGTGAGCCTTGGTAGGTCAGAGTGTGATTAGTTCTCAAAAGAGGTAGTGCAGGATGGGTGTCCTTCTTGTCACTTTAAATTCTTATAGGATAAGGAAGGAGTTGTGCTGGGACAATTGAGGAATTCCACAGGAAGTGTGAGTTCTGCTGTGGGAGTGAAATATCTCTCAAATCACTTGAGGAGCACATTCAGAAATGTTCAATGTAGAAACGACATGGATATAAAGAGAGTTGTAGCAGTGACTTTTGATGGCTTGGCTGTTACTCTGAAGTACTGGAATTATAAATGTATGAATGTAAAGTCTGAAAAAATGCAAAGAATCATAGTAACATAGAATTGTAGAATGCTTTGGGTTGGATGGGATCTTACAGATCACCTACTTCCAACCTCTCTGCCATGGACAGGACACCAGCTTGCTCAGAGCCCTGTCCAACCTGGCCTTGAACAGTCCCAGGGATGGGACACCATATTCCATTGCTTCACAACCCTATGTGTATGGAATTTCTTCCTAACCTCTGGTCTAAAGCTGCCCTCTTTAAATTAAGGCCATTCCCCCTTGTCTTGTCACTACACTTTCCTGTAAGTCCCCTTCAGGTACTGGAAGGCTGCAGCAAGGTCTCCCTGGAGCCTTATCTACTCCAGGCTGATCAACCCAACTCTCCCATGTTGTCATCATGGAAGAGGTGCTCCAGTCCTCTTCCTGGCCCTCCTCTGGACTCATTCCACCAGATCCATGTCTTTCTTTTGTTGGGGGTCCCATGACTGAACTCAGTACTCCAAACGGGGTCTCACCAGAGCAGAGTAGACAGACAACAACATCCCTCGACCTGCTGGCCGCACGGCTTTGGAAGCAACCCTGGGTATAATTGGCTTTCTGGGCTGTGAACACACAATGATGGCTTATGTAAAGCTTCTCATCTACCAGCTACCCCAATTCCTCAGGTCTGCTCTCAATCTGTTCTCCTAACAGCCTGTATTTTTTCTTGTGATTGCCCAATCCAGGTGCAGGACCTTGCACCTTGTTGAAGTTCATGAGTTTCACACCACCCCACTTTTGAGGCCTAACATGGTCCCTCTGGATGACTTTCTTTCCCTCCAACATGTTGATCAAACTACCAGCTTGGTGTTGTCAGCTTGCTTGCTGAGGGTACACTCCATCCCATGGTTCCTGTCACCAACGAAGCTGTTAAATAACACTGGTCCCCATACCAGCCCCTGAGGACACCACTTGTCACTGCTCTCCACTTGGACATTGAGCCATTGACTGCAACTGCTTGAGTGTAGCCACCCAGCCAGCTCCTTATCCACTGAGTCTACCCATCAAATCTGTTTCTTTCCAGTTTAGTGACAAGTATCTTGTGCAGGACAGTGTCAAATGCTTTGCACAGGTCCAGGTAAACAATGTCAGTCTGAACTTGTTTGTGTTAAGGTTCACAATGGTCTCAAACATGACCTTCATTCTCCTACTCACTGCCTTTGACTTCTGAAACTTGGACAGTGTGGCTAAAACACTTGCCAGTGAAGACTGAGGCATAACACTTGTGGGTACCTCAGGTTTCTCCAGATCCCAGGTTACCAGATCTCCTGTTTCCTTCTGGGGAGACCCCACATTTTCCCTGGTCTTCCTTATATCACCAGTGTACCTCCAGAAACTTTTCTCATTGACTTTATTATTCCTCGGACAGGTTTAAAAAAAGCCATCTCCAATAACTACAGTTGTGTCATGGCTGATGTGCAAGTGGATTTTGATTGGAACAGCTATTATCTCTGCTACTTTGCCAAATCTTTAAGAGACTGCATGGGCAGTTTTGGAGGCCTAGCTTTTTTCACACCCATTTGGGCAGCCTGGGTATTCATAAGGTGGTCTGATGAATGTTCAGCTTTTTTTTTTTGGTTATGAACAGAATGTCATTTCATTTAGAAGAAAAATTATCTATTGTTTATCTATTGCGTGTTTTTGCTTTTTCTCCTGTCTCTTCTTGATGCATTGAATGTTGTTGACAAACTGATAATGAATCTCACTTTTGCTGAGCATCTGTCTCAAACCCAAACATGAATGTGTGATCTATTCCATTGTGAGATTTCCAGAAAAAGGAAAAAAAATATTTATTGATCTTACACATGTGACATATTAAAACTCCTCAGAGCTTAGAGCTGAGGAAAACTTTGATCCTGATGAGGAAAACAGACTAATGGACTGGACTTATAAAGCTATATGCGTCAGATTTTCATTTCTGAAAGGGCACCCTTAGGATCAGTCCAGCTTTGTTCGGTAAACGAGAAAACAGACTGATGAGAAGGAATGTGAGTGCTGCAAAATAAAGATGGAGAAGAGAGCTGCTAAAGCACTTTAAAACATTAGTGAAGACTTTCAAAAAGACCTCCTGTCAACTTTTCAAGATGTTAAGGATGATGAAGTAATTTTGCAAGATTGCTTCTATATGGCAATTTTTTTACAAGGGGAAGGGAAAGGGTGTCTGGACAGACAACTGAGGGGTTTTTTGCATTTTCCTTGTCTTCTAAGCATGAAGAAGAGAGCAGTTATAGTGGGATTTTCTTCTTTCAGGAAAGCTATCACTGGCAATATTATATGTTTTTGCTATTTATATCCATCATTTGTTTATATCTACATTTTCCATAACTGTATGATTAGTTGTACTGTTTCAAATTAATTCTGATCTATAAATAGGAATATATATGCACATATTATTCTTGTTGAGGTTTACAGTGAGAAAGAAGTAATTCCCTTCTGGGTTGAGAAAAGCACCATTAAGTTGTATTATTGCTCACTGGAGATCACTATTTTAACCAAAAGCAGCAATGGTTTTTCCTATAAGCCAGAAATTCTAGTCTATATATGTTTTGTTATACCTTTTAAAAATGTGTTTTCTTGTAGCTTCAGCTACCTTCTACGAATTCTTCTTTTTTTTATCTTGCTCACAGCCCTCGGTCCTACAGGCTGGCAAATGTTTTTCATCCCTTACACATTAATGGGGATTATAGGTAATTGTAGCAATTTCTCTTATCTTTTTTTTTTTTTTTTTTTAGTATTTATTTTAGCTGTTCATTCTGATTAGTATTTTAAAGATGAAAACAAAAATACCAATAAAGTGTAATGGTAAAATAATTGTCTACTTTTCATCATGATAACACTTTTTTCCTCCAGAATCACAGAAATGCTGGTTGTAAAACACATACAGGGTCTTCAGCCCCAAATATCCTGTCAAATTCTCACCAACACTAAACCTGGACAGTCATGGTGTTGTCTAGCCGAATGTGGAGAGCCTCTGAGATTCCCTAGCCTCTTACTGGTGTTCTGCTACCCTGTAAGAGCAGTGTTTTTTCCTGATTCTTGACTTGAACCTCCCAAGTCACTATCTGTGGTCATTTCCCTTTGTCAGGTACCATTTTCTGCACAAACAAATAAATATTGCATGAGTAAACCAGAACCTGTGTAGAAGGGCAACTAGCAAAAACATCCATGCTTATCCAAGCAAGCATGCAGAACCAGTATCCTATTTCCAGAAAACGTGTGTATATGCATATATATGTATGTATATAATATCTCTTTGAAAGAAAGTAGCTATTTGATTTACACAGTTATATTTAGCAACCAGAGACAGTAGCAAGCCATAAAGTTAATTTTGCTTAATATGATTTGTCAGACTCCTGAGAATTAACTCAAATCATATTCATTAACCACATTAGATAGTGTCTTATTCAGAATAGAACATTTCATCATTCAGACTAGAAGAAAGATTAGTTTTTACCCTTGAATTTAAAGAACTAAAATATAGAACAAACATTTCAGTACAAAAAACCCATCACTTTTTCACTACCTTTCATTAGCAGAAATTTTTATGTAGACAAATATTAACAATCTCCTGAATCTTGAACAGTGAATAGTGAAAACAAGAATTAAAATTAAAATTGAGTAAATTTTGTGACTTAACTTACAGCTACAATCAAAAATAACAAAGGAGTGGAAAAATATATTAAAAATTTATTTTCATAATAAGCTTCAGAAGAACAAGTACCAAATGTCTGTTATATGTCACGGCTCATATTTTTTCATCTGCAACTGAAAGTACCATTCTATGCCTGTTCGCAGAGTATATTCAGAACAGATGGGTTCTTCTGTGTTGGGAACTCAATGCTACAGAACTAGGGTAAATATGGACTGGGGCAAATTTATTGAAAATCCTCAGTGCTGCAGGGTATGTATATGAAGTGAATAGATTTGCTGGATAAACTAGTCACTAACAACAGATGTACCACTCACAGCAAGAAAATAGAGGCAATGTGCTGTTGTTTTGTTTTAAGCCACATACTAGATTTTGTTGCAAGAACACTTCTGTGGAGAAGCTGCCCCTGAACTCAAACTGGAAACCCTCAAATACTTTAAACCAGCAGATTTGTCTAGAAGTCATAAGAGATGAGCTATTAGAAAATGCCTTGCATATCTAAAAAAGAACTTCATACTTCCATCTAGGTATGTAAGCATATATCTTTTTAGTGCCGTCTCTCTTTTACCAACCAGTCTCTTACATAATCATAGACAAGTGAAAAAAAATTTTTTTACTTTGATTTTTATGGATCAGATGCTCAATTATATTACTTTTTACATTTGATTTTTTCTGTCTCTGAAAGTATAATTAAGGTCCAATGTCAGACTCCATCTCTGTGCTTAGCAATTCTCTCCATTTAACCCCTTTTAGGAAGACAACCTTATGGCTATGATGTTAAACAAATGATTAATGGACTTATGCATTAGGAGTACCCTAAAAACAAATAAATGGTAAAGTTCTGATACTGAGGAGGTCCAAATTTACTTTTGGGTCGTGTTAACAATTGATACACATAGGCACTCTGTCAGAGACATAGAACAGGGAAATTGTTCCACAAGATGAACATTTACAGATACAATAGTAAGAGCTTTAAATTAGACATCATTGGGGAGGGGACAATATCAGGCTTGTCTCTGGCAAAGCTTAGAGGAACATGGTGCTGCCAGGGTCCTCAGCTGGTGACTGAACTGTGCTGGCCACATTGGAACACATCTGCACTGAGATGACCCAGGAACTCATGAGGTAACAGAAGCCAGCAGGATAACACCAAGGAAATATCTTAAAGGAGTTAAGGGGTGTTCCTCTAGGAAGACAGCAAAGCCAACAGACTGGCTGGCGTGCCCTTACACCAGTGCTCACAGCATAGCCAATAAGCAAGAGCTGGAAGCTGTGCTGCTAGAAAGTTAAAACCTTGTAGACATGGCTGAAACTTGGTGGATGAATCCCATGACTGGAGTGTGACTATTGAGGGTTACAAGGCAGAAGGAGGGGACCCTGGCTACTACTGACCTGTCAGCCTTCCCTCTGTGCCTGAGATGATCATGGAACAGATCCTCCTAGAAGCTGTGATGAGGCACATTGAGGACAGAGAGTTGATTTGAAACAGCCATCACAGCTTCACCAAGCTTGTCAAGTTCTGCATGACCTACCTATTGGCTTTGTATGATGCGATGACTGCCTCATTGGACAAGGGAAGGACTGCAGATGTCATTTATCTGGACTTCTGTAAAGCTTTACACACAGTCCCCCAAAACATCCTTCTCTCTAAATTGGAAAGAGATGGATTTAATGGGTCGACTGTTAAGGGAATAAGAAAATGGATGGTTGCCTCTAGAGGATAGTGGTCAACGGAATCCTGATGGATATCAGTGACAAGTGGTATACCTTAGGGGACCTTATTTGCAACATTGTTATTTCATATCTTCATTAATGGCATAGACAAATAGATCAAGTTCACCTTCAGCAAATTTGCTGATGACACCAAGCTGAGTGGTGCAGTTGCCACACCTGAAGGACAGGATGCCATCCAGAGGGACCTGACAAAGCTCAAGAAGTGGGTCCATGGGAATTTTATGAGATTTAACAAGCCCAAGTGCAAGGTCCTGCACATGGGTCAGGGCTACCCCAGGTATCAACACAGGCTGGGGGATGAACAGATGGAGAGCAACCCTGGGGAGAAGGACTTGGGGGTGCCGATGGACAAGAGGCTGGACACGACCAAGAAATGTGCATTTGCAGCCCAGAAAGCCAAACACATCCTGGGCTGCATCCAAAGCAGCGTGGGCAGCAGGGCCAGGGAGGGGATTCTGCCCCTCTGCTCTGCTCTGGTGAGACCCCAGTTGCAGTGCTGCATCCAGCTCTGGGTCCCCAGCACAGGGGGGACATGGACCTGTTGGAGAGAGTCCAGAAGAGGCCATGAAGATGATCAGAGGGATGCAACAACTCTCCTGTGAGGAAAGGCTGAGAGAATTGGGATTATTCAGTCTGGATAAGAGAAGGCTTTGGGGTGGCCTAATTGTGGCCTTCCAGTCAGTCCCTGAGGGAAGCCTACAGGAAAAATGGAGAGAGACTCTTTACAAGAGCATGTAGTGACAAGACAAGGCGCAATGGCTTCATGCTGAAAAAGAGTAGGTTTAGATTAGACATCAGTAAGAAATTCTTTGCCATGAGGGTTGTGAGGCACTGGCCCAGGTTGCCCAGAGAAGTTGTAGATGCCCTGTGCCTGTGAGGAGGCCAGGTTGGATCAGGCTCTGAGAAACCTGATCCTGTGACAGTTGTCCCCATATATGGTAGGGTAGTTTGGAACTCCATGGTCTTTAAGGTCCTTTCCAATCCAGATCATTCTATGACAGTATGAAGATCAGATTTAATAAAATATGTCAATTGTGCAGAATAAGCATGACTGCTTTTAAGATCAACATAACAGGGGTGAACATGGCAGGAACAGATTTATTTTGTTGTGAGGAGGTACAGTTTTTTTCTGAAGTAGTTACCCTGCTATTTGAAAGGACTAGGTCATTACCATAGCAACACCATTTCACCTGACTCTCATACCCACACATGGGCCAGATTCAAATCTCAGTCTTGTCAAGGTAAATCTGAAATAAACCTCATATGAATGATGAATGATTGTGTATTATAGGGACCTCTGTACCTGGAGACCACATGGGCCATCATATACAGTAAGTATTCTGTCCTCTAGAACTAATTCAGATGATCTATTTCAAGTAACCAATGTGTAAAGCCTATTTATCTTGGAGAAAACATGAAAAGGAGTAGTAGTTATTCTGCTAAATTTGGTTATAAGAACATAATTATTTTAATGGATCTAGAAGGTACTGAAGTTTTCCTCAAATAAAACATTCGTTGCACAGAAAGGAATCTGCAAATTAAGGTTCTGATCCTACACAAATATATGTACACATTTAAAATGATGTGCTTGTACAGCTCTCTGGACAGCCTCTTAAAAGTTTTACAGAAAATAGTCTACCAGTCTTTGAAGGACTGGGTCCTAATTCAAGATCTGACATAACGAAAGAGAGTACCATGACTGGAAAAAGCAGAAAAGAGAAACACTTCAGCACATATTTCCTGTCTGATGTGATCTGATTCACAGTATGAGAGGCAGTGGTTTGTACAGCCTCTCCTGTAAGTTGTGGTGGTGATGGAGCTGGGCGAGTGACACCTTGTTGTGTCACTCAACAGTGTCACTCAACAGTGCTACGTTGTCATGAAGCACAGCCCATGAGATGGTGTCCAACACACAAGAGGAATGAGTGTATGCACTTACCATTGCAACTGTGAAAAGCAACTGCTCAGCTTGGCTGATGAGGTTCAGCCTTTCTGCAATTCCAGGGATCCATGTCTGGTGCCCACTGACTGCCCATCTAGGCATACTCAAGCTTCAGATTGCATAAGAAGAGAGGCATAAAAGAGAGAAATTGGGCATGAACTTCACCCAGTCTTCACATCTGCAAACTTTCCATCTCTGGTGATTCACCAACACTACACTTTGCTAAAAACCTGAAGAACAGGTAGCTTTCTGAAGGTGAATACAAAAGGCTGATGCCCAAAGATAGTGGCAAGCATCAGCACTTTATTGCAAAAACCTGGCCTTTTAAAGCACTAAGCTGGTTATCTGTTTACATAGTTTTAGAGCATAACAAGCATAATTCAACCGACCGCCATACACCATATATGCAGCATGTTTTTCTGTCCCTAATTCAGCTATGTCTCTTTCCTACAGTCCTTCTCTACTTAGTTGAAGTAACAGGCCTGAGCCATGATTTTACAAAGGCAACAAGGCCTTCATTTTATAAGGCTTTACCTATATACAACAATTTTCCCTGAAAAAACAGCTGTGCTTTGTGAGGAGCCTGAGCCTGGGCTGCTCTTTAATATTTTGGTACAAGAGTGCGTGTCCCAGAAATCCCTCATGTGTAAGATGAACATGACTGAATCATGGAGTGTATTTAAGATCAGTCCATTCCCTCTCTCGGGCTCTTACTGAGTGCAGTTATAGCAAATGCTACTTAGGTTTGAAATACCTCCGTGTATTTGTAGGCTGCAGCTTTTAGAGTGCAGAGTTAAATGTGAAAGGACAGAAATAGTCAACTAATAATAATGAGGTTAGGTTACACAGTCGGGTTTAATGTTAGAGAGAAATGACAGAAAAGCTTATGAGGCATCAGACTCCAAATACAGCCGGGTCTGACATCTCTCTCATCCCTAGTCCCATTAATTCCCTCTAGAACTTCATCCAAGTGTTAGAGAGCCAGACACAGAGATCAACAGATATATCTAGTTCCAAGTTTGTATGACTGTAGGAATACAGAGGTGTCTATTCTACTTTGAAGGTCTTTAAAAAGAGGGACCTCAAATCTAGCTCCCTCTGTAATGATTAATATTGCTGAGAAAGTTCCCTTTATTTTTTGACAGTTGTCTTGAAAACTTCGTGCTGCATATGTACTTATAGAACGAAGAGAAGAAATATCCAGGCAAATCTATCCTTATATTCAATTTCCTGGAAAGCTTTTAGATCCTGCCTTGGTTCTTTGTGCATATATGTGTGTAACCTTAAAAGCACATCTGGAGTCATAGATGTAGACCTGCAGCTTCCCATTTCCACATAAAGCTGTGCACACTTAGAGAATGAATCTGTGCCTGTGGTTCCTCTGTAGGAAATGGTGGTTTTCGCATTGCCTTTTTGTCCTAGTAATGAGGTCCACTCTGGTTAGTGCTGCAGAGGTGACAGGATAAAAAAAAATTGTTGATGAATGATTTAAGATATGATTAATTCCCTTTACTGCAAATATGCAGCCTGTGTCCAGCCAGCATTTTACTTTAATTTGCAGCACGTTCTGAAAATATAATTGATAAATAATTGCTGTGTGATTTAGGCTCTATCTTTCACCATTACGTATTTTTAATACTGGGGTTGGTTGCAACCCTCCCTCTCTTATTTAATTTGCTTCCTTTACAATCCTACCACACAGAAAACTACATCAGGCTAATGCTTCAGTGATTAACTCTTCTGACTTTGATTTGAGGCAAATAAAAAATGCTGGTGAGTGTGCCTTTGAGAGTCATGTGAGGAGCAAACCTTTAAAGAGCTTTTATTTCTGTCCCATCATCTCAAATTATCTTGTTTACCCCCTGAGTTCTGAGCAGGTACCATTACTGCACTCAGTTGTCCACATCATCTTTTGAAGGGAAAATTAATTCTGAATTACTGGCCCTATAACTGCCTACTTCTTCACATCATCTGTCAGCAAAATAAGCAGACAAAAGCTGGCTAAGTGGATTTCTGTTAGCTGCCGTTTAAAAGGAAAGGGACAGGTGTTGAATGAAGCTTCCTTCTCCAACTGCTAGTTAACAATACATATAGAAGAAGTTTAATTGCTTGCATCCACCTGCACCCTTGTCATTTCCCGGCTTTATTGATTTTAATGAAAATATTAAGTGCACTTCAGGAGCAACAGCTAAAGTGACATGTTGATTGAAATATACAGGAAAATGTATAATGGAAGCAGGCTATTACAGTTTTAATAGAATCTGAAAGAAGTAACATCTAGAGCAGCATTTTCTCCTGCTATTCTTCTGCATACAGCAGGTTCTGAAACGAGTAATTGGAAGCTGAATAAATGTTTGGTCGTTGTTAAAGCAATCTTTCACCCTAATAACCTAATTTTTATTGAAAGTGACCCAGGCTTTTTGGCATATTTTATTCCATTAGGTACCCTTCAGGGTGCCACATAAACACAACAAAATATGGGTATGAACAGAATCCAAATCATGATAGCTCAGCATTGTACACAATAACAGCTTTGTAGTGAAAACATAACAGCAGTCTCTCTGTTTCAGTAAAAGTCTGTGTGAATGGCTAGGAGTTTTCTTGAAGACACATTCTCAGCTTTTATTTAGATGATTTTAGACTTAATGGAGCAAGGAATATAAAAACAACCATGGCAGCTTTGGTTCAGGAACAACATTCAATGAAAATTTGATTTTTAGTTCTTTGTATTCAAGTCTCTTCCTGGTAATAGTTGAGGCATCCAAAGCTGTCAAATAGTTTAGATGCATAAAACTCTCTAATTGAAGAAAGATTCAGTCTCTTTTCTGTAATAGAATTTCCTTAAGGAAGTTCTATTTTGCTGATGCATGTTTATCATGAAGAAAGCTGCTCAAGTTCTTCTCATTCTCAGTTCAATGAATCTTATGTGTTTTGAAACTGCTAATCTAACATAGCTGTGAGCCCCAAACAAAACTCTTTTATACATATAATAATCAATTTCTGACATTTCTCGTCACATTAATTGCCAAAATTTTTATACCTTTAGAATACCTAGTAAGAAACCAGAGTCCCTCATTGCTTGGTGCTGCCCAAGCACAGGGCAAAAAAGGTGCTACTTAAAAGGGCTCGCAATCTAAGCATAAGACTAGACAAACAAGTTAGCAGAAAAAAAGAAGGTGGTCATCATAATTGGCAAAGGTCAAGACATAAGTTGTCTGCTTGTCTGTCACATGCTTTTGGACTTGTGGAACAAGCACGGATTCACAGAAAGATCCTGAAATGATCTTATCAATGTTCATGGGCACGTCCTCCCTAGGGCAAGGAATATGATGATGGAAAAAGGACTTTTCTGAACACTTAGTAATGCAGGAAGGACCATACTGAGTCCACTAACCTGTCTTTGCTGTTAATAAAGGTGACTATAAGAACAGAGCAAAAGCACAGTGTCATCTTCCTACAAATCCTCTCACAAATTCTGGGAAAGAATTTTCCAAGAGATATCCTATCTGGGCATACCTTTAAATTTTTCTTTTTTTCCTTGAACTTGCTTAGTTACTGTCTGAACATGTTCAATATTTGAACACTTGCACTGCCTTCACGGTCTAGCTACTGGATGAAATACTTCCTTGCTTTGTATATGAACATGCTGGTATCATTGTACCTCATTCTGATACTGGAGGTGGAATTCCCTATCAGGCCTTTCCAGATTTTGCCGTTGTCTTTCACAGCTGAATGGTCCTTGTACAAAAACCACTTTATATGGACTTTGGCTGTCTTAGCTGCTTTTCTGTACCACTTTACAGTTCAGCCTCAAAACCATAGATAGTACTCAGTTACTCCTGAACTAAATTGTAGTTCTGTAGTACTGTAGTACTGTAGAGTACACTACTGTAGTACTGTACTAAATTGTAGTAACTATTAGTTACTACAACAAAGATTTATAGAGAGGCATAAAGATGTTTTCCTTTTGTTCTCCATGCATTTTGTTAATGACTGACTCAGCATTCAAGATGTCCTTTCAATGGTTAGTAAATATTGAGTAAACATTTATAAAAAACCAGATTTTGTAAATTCAAGATTTTAGTTGTCAGCACTAATACTCTAATTCACATCCTGTTTCACAAGGTTTCGCCTTTTTTTCCCTCTACATTTATGTGCATTAAATTTAATTTGCCATTTTACCCCATTACTCAGATTTTCATTCAGGTCTTAATAAGTAGTCCTTATCTTTCAAGCCTGGAGATCGTAGTACCATTACTGTCTTTACCAGATCACTTGCAAATACGCTGAGCAATACAGACTTCTGTGGGATTCTGCTAGTAAGCTACTTTCTACTTTTCCTTTTCTATCTCTTATTTTGTTTTGTATATATGGGAGAGTATTTGCTTTTATTTCAAGAGTCTCCTAGTTTCTTTATCAGATATCTATGAGAGATTTTTCAAAATGTCTTTTGAATACCAATTCATCTATCTTGTCCTTTTGCTCAGTGCCTCTTTTAAGAAATTGTAATAGATTAGTGAGACATTATTTCCCTGTACAGAAGCCATGTTGATTCTTCTTCTATACATCATATTTAGTTAAGTAGTTTAGAATAATTCTTTGGACTAATTGCTATTGATATACTTGATATGCATATTAGATGCTATACTAGGTATGCATATTTCTGGTGTGTCATTCCCAAGATCTTGCTTATGATTTCTCTAGAAGTTTTTTATCATGCCACCATCTCTATGACACTGGCAGAACTTTAAATGAGAGATTGCATGTTGCTGTTACTAGGTTGGCTATTTCATCCTTGAGTTCCTTTAAAGCTCTTGGGTGAACACCATCTGGTCCTAGTGATTTTTTACTGTTCATTGCAAGCAAGTGGGTTTGTACAGCTTGGACTGGACGTCTCAATATTGAAGATGATAGGAGAGGAATGGTTTGGGAGTAATGGAAATAACTTAAAATTCAGCAGCTTATGGTTGACATTAAAGGCAATAGAGGGGTATTAAATGAGATGGTTATGGTGAAAGACGTGGTTTCAGAGGATGATCTTCACAGGAGGACTTTGAAAAGATCTGACTGGACAAAATTTGTGAAGAATACAGTAAAAGACACAGAAAAATTAAGATGAAATGAAATGAATGTGAAAGGAAGCATTCTTAAAAGACTGTGTTTATAAAAGACACGGGGGAAAATTTTGCATGTAAGAGCTTGATTTACCAAAATAATTGTGAGAATTTGAGTGTCACAGACTGGCCCTTAAGAATAATTGGATAGCAGAAAGGATGCTGCCTTAGTGTTGTAATCTGGCAGCCATTTGCTGAGATTGGTAGAAAAAGAGAAAGTTGTAAAAGAATAGGTAATGAAGTATAATAGACTAAAATGAAGGAGGGCTGTCTACATGCACAATCATACAGAAAAAAATATACCTTGTGACTGAACATGGGTGGAATCTCTAGGGAATTCTAAAGAACAGCTAGCTTAAAGTAATGGACATTACATTTAGTAGTGCTGACATTATGCTTTATTTGTCAAGTATTGTTATACTTAGAAATGTTTTGCAAAGGCAGTTTTTCTTTCAGTTATATAAGTATTTTGAAAAGCTGAATTACAAAAGAGGAACTTCTGTGTCTTGTGTAACTGTGAATAGAAGCTATGTAGGAAAACTGGGAAATAGGCACAGGTACATCTGTACCATATATTCCAGATATTGAAAGGCGCAGTGGGTTACGAAACAGCAGCTTAGAAAAATAACACTGAGGATATAAAAGATTATCTGACTATGATTTAAAATAATAATTACTTATGATATCCTTTTGGTAAGAGGTCAATAATATGTACTCAGCCAGAATCTGAACAAAAATGTCATGTAAATTTTCTGTTGTTTACATAACATTAATAAGAAAATGCTTCTCAATTCACACGTAACTATGTTTCAAAATAAAAATGAACCTTGGTAGATACTGTTATTTATACTCAGTTGACTCTTACTGATGCTAAAAATCCAACTATGTGGACATAGGGAAGAAGAGAACTCCAAAATGCATGCAGTAGTAATTCAGACTATGAAGAAATGTAGTGTAAACAAACAGGAAGAATTGCCCCATGCAACCTCGTGCCGAATAATAAAGTGTGAGTAAAAGAGACGGAAAATACAGGTATATACAATTCTCACAAAATGACATGAAAAATATCTTATTTTCAATACTTTCAACACATACACCTGTCCTTTCATGTAGTCTTTGGAGGGAGAATTAAGTATTTGTTTACATGCAACTAAATATGTTTGAAATTGCCCTTGATTTGCTTGTTAGAGCTGGATTCTCTCTACACAGACAAGACTCATATACGTTAAACCTGTAAAAACATACAAACCCCTAAATATTTTCATTGTGTAATTTCCTACACATCACTTTCATTTGTTACGTTGTCAGCATATTACAGGTGTTCACACCATCAGATTCTCACTGCATGTCCTGACAACCTTAAACAGAAAAGGAAACAAATCTGAAAGAGAAATGTTTTTACTCATGATATTAATACAGTTTTTTGTATGTGAAAGTGATTGTATTTGAAATAACATTAGACAAACTGGAGTATTTTATTTAGAATAATAACAGCTGAATTTATAACAAGCAGAAGTGTTTGGACAACACTTACAACACGTGGTGGGATTCTTGGGCTGTCCTGTGCAGGGCCAGGAGTTGGACATCATTGATCCTTGTGGGTCCCTTCAAACTCAGGATATTCTCTAGCTTTGAGGATACTCAGATTACTAATTTTGCGAAGAATATTTATTTGATAAATCGTGAAACAAAATACAGTCTGTTATATAAACTAGAAATGCTCAAGTTTGTATATAATTCTAAATAATTTTTTGTCAGTATTCAGACTTTTTCATGGATTTTTCTTCAATATCGTTGCTGAAATTAGCTTTTCCCTTTTCATCTTTCCTTTTGCAATTGTTACTTTTACAAGAGACATTTAATTCAGATGGTCAAAAATTTTCTGCATGTCTGTTGCCAAATCAACATTTATATTGTAAAAGCTGATGTTCTGGAGAAAGAGATAAAAAACAAACAAATCTGTTGTCTGTCTTTTAGCCTTGAAAAGCAAAGAGTTACGAGTTTTATCTGCCAACTTAGCTGCTGGTTCACAAAGATTTGACATACACATTATACAGTTGGGTATGCATAAAACAAGATGGGGTGTTGGGTCTATTTAATGACTCTATTCCTGTCTAATATTAATTAATAATAAGACATGATTCTATCAGACATCTGCTGTCTAATCTACTATGCCTTAATCATGCAACAATATATTGTCTGCAAAAATTGTGATGTTAATAAATATTGTGGGTTAACAATTAACATACTGCAAATTATTTTGTCCATTTCAAGGAATAACATTAGAGAAGGAGAAGGAGAAGTTAGTCTTAGCAAATACCTTTTTGCTAGCTCTGGAGATCAGCCACAACAAGTAAAGCACTTTCATGTGAAAAAATAAAACAACCCTTGGAGTGTCTGATGAATATTTCATAGCACTTGTGACTTTCAGTGTTCTCGTTGTAGTCTAGTCAGCACTGGGCTAGAGAACATCATCTTTGCTCACATCAGTAAGCATCAGTCACATACAAAAGACTGCATTTTAAAATTGTACTATAATGTACACTTGAACACTATAAATTTTCTTTACCTCCTAGAAAAAATAAAAGAGAATTTTAGGGACCAGTTTTATAGAAGTTGCAATGTCTTGTCTGCCATTTCCAGGATAAAAAGGCAACCATTTAAAGTAGATTTTTTTCTCTTCTTATAGTTTACTTCTGTTATAAATTACATCAAGTATTTTTTATCACACCGCATTCCATTTCTCTTGGCATTTTGTAATTTCCATTCCTTTCCACAGTGCCTCTTTTTAATGTGTGTACCTTATATTTAAACTATCTCAAATTGTGGTAAAGTAACTTGTCACTAATTTAACAGCAGAGTTCTAGTGATAATGTCTTCTAAGGAAAATGACAGGAGTTTTCATAGAAACTTAAGGAAGGTAAGGTATAGAAACACACAACTAAAGGAAGATGTAAGCCATAAATTTATACTCCACTCAATGACTATATGATACCAACGCAAAGTAGCAGCTGTAGTTTTACATTGGATTAGGATAAATATTAGGACAACTTAGATTAAAAATTATGTGACTGTCTGAGTAAAAAACTGATTTTAAAGTATTATAGAATTAGAAAAAGTTCTTTCTAATGGGTTTTGTGCAAAAAAAAATCACTGAATTCTGAAATAGGTCTTCACAGGAGATGTGGAGCAGATCATGCTTAAAAATGAATAGGGTCACAAAATACAAGGCCACATCAAATATAATTGGATTTCCACTGCATCAAAAGCTGCTACATGTCATTCAGGTGTTTCATTTGTAAAGCAAGTACCTTGACCGTGATTAATGAGCAACTTGAGTATTGCCTGGCATCTGTGAGTGGGAGGGATATTTACTTTCTCATAATGAATAAAAACCTGAACTACACTGAGCTATGAATTTCTGAAGTTATGATGGGAGTTCTTCGATGGAGATTTAGACACAGGTAGATGAATAGACACAAGTTTGAATTTATTTGCAGTTATTTTTTTAACATTATTTTCATATGAAGATGAAACCTGTCCAACACATAGAGCTAATGCAATAAGAAAAATTAATCAAATAGTTTAATATTAAATTCTGTCAAGCAGGAATTTTTAAACATAATTGTATTGAATGCTGTGATTTTAGTTATAGAGAAATGCTGTTGGAAATCAGGAAAACAATATGTTTTCCCCAATACAACACATTTCTAGTCAATAAAAGTATCAAAATATGTGATGTAAAAACATAGTATTTAGGTACATACTTAAAAATGAAAAACCAGGTTTCTTTTCTGACAGAGTTTGTGGATAATACTTTTCCAACTTGCTTCCCAATACAGCTTTGAATTTGATATGTTTAAACAAAGTTCTGAATCAAGATTACAGACTTGTCCGGCCAATACTACCTATCTTTTCCTCAATTCCTAGTGAAAGATCTTTATAGAGATCTGTTCTTAAGAAAAATCAGGATGCTGGGAATTTAGCCTTCTTCATTATTACACAAAAACTGAATTGGTTCTGAATTTGAGTTATTCACTGTCTTACAGAAGACAAACAAACAAACAAACCCCCAACCAAACAAAAAAGCAAAACCAAACAAAAACCCTGCCACTTTTTTGAAACTTGAGTCCAAATAATAACTTACTTGGACTCAATAACAACTTATACCTGTATTGAAAAAAAGGTGTCTGTATCTCAACTACTTTTCGGGACTTTGAAATGTGAAATCATTTCCTGAAATCACAGAGTGGGTAAGGCTATAAGGGTTCAACCTCTCTGCTCACAAAGGGTTGCCTATGGCACGTTAGAGTTGTGTCCAGATGACTTTTGAGTATCTCCAAGGAAGGAGCCTCCATAACCTCTCTGGGCAATTTTTCACATCATAAAGAAGAGTAAGCACTGAAAATCCTCAGAAGATCAGCTTGTCCCTAAATGGGAAGCAAATACTATGGCAGAGCTGGACAGTTCAAGCAGCACGTTTCTTTCTTGAGTCCCTTTTGTGGGGACACTGAGCATGCCATGCTTGGTTGTGCTTGTTTATACTACATATTGCAAGACAGCACCTCGGCTGGGAAATGAAAACACTCAAGTAGATTTGCATTTGACAATTAAACAAGAATTATATTGACTTGTGTAATGCCATCATTGAGTGTCACTGACCAGATTGGTGCTGACTGGTTCAATAAAAAAACGGGTGTCTCATAGATACTGTGTCCTGCAACAAGTTAGAATGATTTTCCAGTGCTTGGCCTTCACATAGACAGTTGGAGGAAAAAAAAAAGGACTGCTTGCGTCATTTCTTGTCACACTTACAGCTGTCCTATTACTGTAGTTAGAAGGAAGGCCCCTCTCCTAACCTCTCTCACCCACAATGATGTCTTGAAAAAATGCTACCTTTGGTTTGGGTCAGGGACTTTTTATATTACACATACACCCTCTTATATGTTGGTATCTTTACACTTGTATACACCTACTGTTTATGGTCATATACACACATTATACACACATGCAAAACTGCAAACTATATTTAAGTAACAGCACACGCAAGGGTATTTAAATCATAAATGAGCCAACTGCAGACACAGTGACAGTAGTGAAAGAACTGAGCCATTAAAAGGTGCAAGTCTGAGCATGTTGAAAATACTTTGTAGGGAAAGTAGCACATACACGGAGCTATTCCCAGTCATGACAGGAAAATATGAAGGTAAGAAGTGGCCTTGCACATATTTGTTCTGCCTGAGAAACTCTAAGTGTATGGGAGAAGAGCTAAAGGGAAGAAAACAAAAGATAGGTTATCTGTATGTAGTTACAGCAAACCCTGGTGGATCAATACAGTGGGTCACAGCCATCATTAGCTGGGTCTAGGAAGAGGCCTCTGAGAGTCAAGATTGCATTAAGTAGAAATGTGTGCTTCTTTTTAATGGGGATGGCTTGCAAGGATGCTTTAATTTTCACTTTCATGTCTTATCAGACCATTTGCTCCTCACAGAGGAGGGTTCATAATCCCCACACCTCAGGCAATACCTGGACTGTGCTGAGTGCCAACTCTCATGAACGACTGGAACTTCAAAGCTTCCACTTTTCTTGAAGTTGCAATAGGACTGGATCTCCTGTGGAACTTCCACAGAAAAGATGTGATCACACCAACCCTAGTGCCCATTAAATCCTTTCAGTGGTAAAATCTTTAAGCACCTTTGACACCACAGAAACAGAGCCTCAAGGTATAATTATTTGTATTGAATGTGATATGTCCAGCAGATGTGAGATTTGGTAATAGAATCTTACTGTCAGAGGATGTAAAGCACACATTTAACAAAAAGATACTTGCTTATTTAGAAGGCTGTGTAGTCTAAACACAAGTCTACTAGCTGATAGAGGTATCTCAGACTTCAACTGCAGCAGTGCTCTTTCCAGGAGGTGTTCTAGCAGACTGGTACAGCTTGTGAGTTTTCTGAACATCTTGTTCTTTTCTGAATAGTTTTGAACTGAAGCTAGTGAAGATATCAGAACCAATCCTTTGAGAATTCAAGGTCTGCTTGAGGCCTGGTTTTGAGACTCCTTTGAGTAGCTGCCTTGCTTAGCCTATTTTTTCCCCCAAAACTTACTCCATTACACTCCCTTGTGCAAATTACAGAACGAAAGAAAAATCACCCCAAAGTGTAAACAGTATGTAGAGAAAAATATATGACATTCCCCTTCAAAAAGCACATTGAAGGTGATGCAGACAACATTTAGTGTTTATCTTGTAATGCTTTAGATAGCTGAGTGCATTATCTGTTAACATCTAGAATGTTGCTGTAAATAAAAATATATTGCCTTGTTCTTTCCAAAGCTGTCCTTTCCGTCCATGCTCAAACATAAACCTTCTTTAATGAATCTGTAAACATAATAATCCTAGTATCTTTTTTTCCCTAAATAACACATATTTGAATTTGTTCGAAGATACATAGGTGACTGCATTGTCTTTACTCTTCCTACATTTAATGGGGCACACAGAGGTAACAGGCAACATATTGTCTCCACCCTGGAATCCCTGTGAACAGTTCTGTTGATAAAAAACCAGACCCAGTACATTTGTGCTCTCTCTCAGAGACTCTATCCTACAAACACAAGCAAAGACATATTCAGAGCAGAAATTAAAAAAGTCAATTTAAATTCTATTTTATTAATTCAAATTTGTATATGCAGGCAATAATGTAGATCAGAAGGAGCTGGGGAAATGTATTTTTGAGATAAGAAAAACATCTGAGTATTTTCCATTCCATCAGGTTTCAAAAAAGGGGAAAAGGGAGCAATCCATGTAATCTTGGAAATATAAAATGTATTAGGAAAGCTTGTGCTGCCATTTTCAATGATATGTGAGATCTAAGTCTTTTCCTTTTACAATTCATATGTCAGCCTTCTCTGGTTTGCTTGTGAAATCCACCCTCCTACATGCATGTCAGAACTTGTGAGGAATCAAAGAAGACCCTGTTACTCGGTTTAAAAAGTATCTAGTGTATTGTAAGGAAGATGGTAAGTCTTCAGAGAGTGTCAGATATAACTATGGGAACTGATAAGAAAGATGTTCTTTTGATAGCATTGACAGACAGAAGGAACACAAATGTATAAACCTCAAATGTGTAAACCTCAACCTCAGCAAAGATCCTTGTTCTTCACTTTTTTTGTCTCTGCCTAGAAACTGAAAACAAGCAAACTCAATTTTAGGTGTTTTTATAATGCAACAGAGCAACATTATTTTGAGTGACTCTTGTTCACTCTTACATGCTTTGTGCATAGCTTCTGCATGTCTGTGGCTGACAATCCTGCAAGATTTGGTCCAGTCAGAGATTATGGCCCACAGGCAGGGGTGAATGAATGAAGCACTGGTGGAGAGCATGACTGATGCCTTGTCATATTATTTCCACCAGCTAATCTGATAGTTGTAGTTTGGCCAGGTGACTCATAAGGGATAATTCCAGCAGAAGCTGTCTTATTCACCTGGTTTTTACTTGTTTGAGAGTTTTCTGCTTCTCCATGCAAGGTCTTCTCATCACCTCCAGACTTCAGAGTGAAATAGCATTCCCTGATGGCTAGTATTGTAAATTTCAGATGTATCTTATCAATGCTTTCTAGCATTGTGACTACACTTTCTAGCATTATCCTGACACTTCATTTGATATGAACAAAAATTTCATTTGCTTTTCTCAAATTTGCATTCTGTAGGTTGATACAGCTAACAGAAACTTCTCTAATTCGTTCCATTGTATATCATTTCATAGGAGCACGCTACAAAGTAGCGTTTCTGTTACTCCTGTATACAGGGTGACCTGAAAGTGTTTCGAACAAACAAACATCCAGTCATGTCCCACACTGATGAAATCTTCCTGTACTGTATCATTAGCAAGAATTGCTAGAAGTATGACCTTTGCTGTTGAAGGTTGACCTTTGCTGAAGAAGTATAACAGTATTGCTGTTGTATTGACCTTATTCTTGAAGCTAATTTTGGTTCCAGAGCAAGTAACTCCTCTAGTCAACTCCCTCTAATCAAATAATTATTCAAACTGAGATATTGGGTTAATTTAAAATAATTTATATTTGACTATAGGAGGATATATTGTTTACCGTTGCCTTTAATCTGATTACCATTTTTTTCTTTTTTTTATTTTTTTTGTCCAAAAAACCTTGATGTTGTATTAACTGGTTATATCAGTGCAACAAACACATCTGATATCCACTTTCCCTACAGTTTATGAACCCAAGTGCAGAATTAACATATTGTATAATCACACAAAACAACATCCTTTCCTTTTTCCTTAATAATATCCTTCCTTGAGTTAAGTCCTTGATATGGAGTAATGGTAGATGTCCCCTTAGAGATGACTTCTTGCAAATTTGAAGATTGATTTGTGCACCAATACCAAGTCTTTGCTTTTTTCATTCTTTACTACTATATAAATTAATGTAAAATGCTATGATTTCCTGAAATTCTGGGCTGGTACTGGTTTTGACTGGGATAGATAATTTTTCTTCATAGTAGCTAGCTAGTATTGGGCCATGTTTTCAATTTATGCTGAAAACAGTGTTGCAAAACTCAGGGATGTTTTAACTATAGCTGAGCAGTCCTTAGGCAGCATCAAGGACTTTTATGCTTGAAACGCTTTGAAAGCAAGTGGATCAGGGCACAAGAGGTTGGGCGGAAATACACCTGCAACTGCTCATCCCAACTGACCAAAGGAATCGTGCAGACCACATGGCATCATACTTAGCAATAAAAAAGTGGGGGAAGAAGAGTGGGACATTCAGAGTGATGGAAAGATATTGTTCAGCAGACGTTTAGCAAGATTGTGAAATTCCATTCATAGGTGGTCTTTACTGGATGATGCAGCTCACATTTCTTTCAAAGTAATGGGAAAAAAAAGAGAAACCTTGAGTGATTCACAAGTACCTGAATTTACTGTGTAAGCTATAAATACTAGCAAGGGCAAGCCTTACTATTTTATAAAATTAAAATAAAGTTCTTCCCAATAGATTGCAGGAGGCTGAAAGGAACCAGAATGCATTAAGCTTAACACTACAAAGGGTAGGCAAGAGAATACTTTGAGTAGCCTAGAAATGGTGTATCTCAACTGGAGAGCTGCGCTCATATTGCATTTTTTATTCCCTACTGTCATTTGCATACGATAGGCAAACAAACACTGTTTATAAACTCTACATTATATTTGTCCAAGTGACTGTTTTCTGGAAGTACTTTCAGTATATGTACATTCACGTTATGGATTTGTATTATGTACATTTTTGTCGACCGTAGTTATACGGAGAAGCATGCCAGACTGGATAACATTTTTTCCATTTTTCTCTATTCATAGCACTTAGCAGGGAGGAGAAAGAAATACATTTATATTTGTGCTTATGCACTCAAATACAAAAGTGTGCTCTGTACTGTCCTGCACACATTTTTACTGCAAAAAAGTCCTCCTTCTGAAAAGTATAAGTTTCAACCTTTTTAAGAGTCAGAGGCGAAAGGAAGCTTTTGCAACACTTAAAATAGAGAAAGAAGCGAAGAAAGCTGGTTTGGCTTTGCTTCTAGTTTCACCAAGGTAAAACCTCCACAAATATTTCTAGAATTTAGTAATATTATTAAGTGAGTATTTTAATGTTTAAAAAAAAGTCTGAAATCTTTTTACAAGCTCCTTTCAGGACAGGGAGAGAAACAGACTTACTTCACGCTAAAATCTAAATCTTTCTCCTCTTACCTTGTGCCTTCTTTTTTTCTTCCTTTATATTTGTTGACAGCCATTCCCTGGAAATAGGTAACTAAATATTTAATTTGAAGACTATTCAAATGGATGGGAATGTTTCCACTGACTTACTTGTTCTTTACTCCAGACCATATGTTTAGAAGAGCTGAAAGTCATCTAAAATGAAAACACATCATTCACTACATAGGGAACCTACTGTACCGACAAAGAACTGGCTCCTTCTTCGGTCTGTTAACATTTCTGTAACTTCCAGGAGAACAACCTAAACACAATAGGATCTGACTTTCCATTACCTTACACCTCTGTAACCATTTGCATCTCTGCCCTGTGGAAACTGGTTGTTAAAACCACTCCTGTTGCTGTTGGCAATACAATTTGTTATATAGTGTTTCATTGTTCCCACAAGAAAAACAGATAAGTAACTCAAGGATACCAGGAGCTGCAGATGAATTTTTTTTTTTTGTCCAAATTTACTTTCTTGTTCAGATCTTTCAGAGGAATAATCTAAATAAAGACTCAGGAAATGTAAATGTTAAAATTAGCATTGTTTTAACTGAACAGGTACTGACTTAAAAAACCTTGTGTCCCCCTTTTGTATACAACTTACATTGCTGAGCAACAGAGATGCAAGTGCATTTTCTGTAAAATATTTATGACTATAAAAAACTTAGCTATTGAGACTGAAATTATTTCACAAGGAAGGCGGAGTGATTTGTTTAGGCTAATGTCACTACTTTATGCAGTTTCTATATGAGAAGTAGGGAATGTTTATTTTATTTCATTTGTTGTTGATTGCTGCATAAAGAATTTGGTTAATTCAGCTTCCTTCTTTTGAATTCACAGCAAGTCATCGAGAATAAATGTATTAAACAGTAGCTCCATCATGAAGGTTTCTAGGTGACTCAGAACACAAGGACAAATTGGAAAATTAATATAGTTATTTGTACATTTTTTTGTCATTCACCATCAAGGAAAACATGTCATAGTCTGAGAGTTCTTTCATTTCCTAAACAATTGAAATCACTGGACACTGCAACAATTATCTGCATAAGTGGCATCAACAAAGGAATTACCACTTAAGCAATTAGTGGGTTTTGCAGAATCATTAGAGCTTACTTTAGGTGTTACTTTTCATGGCTTGGAAAACTAATCATTCACAATTAACAGAACTACCTCTGATGGTTAAAAACTTCACATTTCAGAGAAACACTAAAAAATTTCTTTCTCTGTTTTCAGATATGCATCAGATAGGATATGACTTAGGACGGAAACCACTCAAGGTGATTCTCTCCTGGTATCTCAATATTTTCAGATTCTAGTGACTGCCACCACTGTTTTGGGAAGTGAGAAAGAAGTTTCCTATCCAAACTGATGAAAAGAGATGCAAATAGAATATAAAATAGGATAAAGTACGGATATGATCTGAGGCTATTTTAGCAATAAAGTTGTAAGAATGTAATTTCTGGGATAAAATCATGGATCAGAATGAGAACCTAAGCCCTAATACTCATGGAAATCATCATCTAAGTGTTCTTTTACACCCAAGAGCCTCATGCAAATCTACCTTCTCCCAAAGTATTTGTGCTGCTCAGGAATGTCTGCAACTCTCTCCCTCTCGACTTTGGCATTCACACTGTGCTGGCTAAGATTTGCTTAACCAAGTTGACTGCAAAACATATTAGGCTTAGAATCAATATTTTTTTTCCCTCTGAAGAGTATATTCCAATTGGATATTTTGTATTCATAAGTGTTGTAATGAAACTGCCAATGTTTTGTGCATTATTTTGATCCTCTAGGTCATATTATGGGGTTTTTTTCCATTATGTATATCTGGGTAATTTTTCCTCATGGCAATCGGTCGTACCAGGTCAAATCCTAATCTGTTGCATGTCCTAAGTCTTTTTTATAAATTCTCGTTGTCTGGATGATGGTAAAAAAGCTGTCCTCAAAGGAAATAAGAAAACAGGATAGATACGACTTTTCAAGTAGTCGACAAACGCAGGGAAAAAAGAGTAGTTCTTGACATTCTGAATATGTGTTGTTTGTTTGTTTTAGATTTGTTGTTCAGTTTAAAAGCATATCAGATACATGCATAACTGTGACTTGCTATTATCTCTCTAATCGTCTCCCCTGTGATTTTTGCTAGTCGGAAGATCTTTGGAAAGACATATTAAAGTCCATTTGTGCCTATTAGAATCTGAAATTCATCTTCTCTGTGGTCTCTGTGGGTTTTGTTGTTTCTGTTTAAGAGATTGAGCATTATATCTAAACCTTGGTAGAGGATTCTCTGTTTATTTGTGCTCTAATGGAGTTGCAGAAGGAATAGAACTGTTTATTTAATTTCTTCCATAAGGAAAGGGTATTTTATTATCATTTTGTAGTGCAGTATTTCTTATTGCTCCATTGAGCCAAGTGTTGTTAGCACACATAATTAAAAAGACAGCCCTTGCTACAAAGAGCTAGTGAAGAAAAGAATATAAGCATATGTGAAGCAGCAGAGGAGTTGGTAGAGAGAATAAGGTAGTGACGGAACCATCCCATTCAGCAGAATAACCAGAAATCACAGGGAAGTCTCACTCTGACTGCTAGCAAAAATTTTTTGTCTGCTAGTGCTCTAATGCCAGGATACAAATCTCAGGAGGGATCTGAGTGACTAAGACTGTGGCTGTACCTTTATGAAGACTGGGTATTGTATATTTTTGCTTTGCATATGTTGAGCAGATATGCTTACGATGGGTCCAACAGACATGCACTTTTGATTTTTCTGTTTGATCAAATGATATCCTGGAAAAAGTTTTGACATTTTGGTGTTTTATCATTCAACTTGCTTCAGTTCTGCTTGGAAAGCACTGGAATACCCTTGTAGAGTCATTGAAAAGTGAGGTGTGTGCTAACTGCTTATTGTTTTTAGTACAGTTTGACCTTTGTTTGCATCAGTTATTGTAATTATTTTGAAAGCCATAATACAGTTTTATTTCTGAGTTCACATGCAGAACGGAACTAGTGAAAAGGGTTAAGTAACAGGAAATCCTTTCTTAACACAAGAAAAATTATGATGACCCTGGCTGCGGTTGCTGATTGCTTCAAGCCTATAACCTACTAGTGGACGAGCATCATTGCAACCTTTCTCTTACTGCTGATGTGCTGTGTTTATATTGTTGCGTATGTTTTACAGCTCTAGTGTGAGAAGCTTCTTTCCTTTATAAAGGGGAATATATATATGCATATAAATATATATGTAAGATAAGTTATTGTAAAAGCCACAGACTTTGAGGGGTGCAATGCACAGTTTATCATGCAAACAGCAAAAAATTAATTTCTAACATATAGTCTGAATTACAGACGAGTTTTTGTGGGAGGGTTACCCTCAAAAGGAAATGTGTAGGTACTACAGAGAAGTGATTTCTGTTTGTTTGGGGGGTTGGTTTTCTTCAAGCATAAGAGGCATACATATGAAAATATTTCACTATTAAATGGTGGAAGCTTAGTCTTTGTCTCTTCATATTCCAGTAGTTTTCTGACTATATAAGCTCGAATGAGAGTGGAACACGGAAGGGTAGATTCAGCTGATTAAGAGTAATTGTGAGAGAAAATGTGTGCTCTCTAGATCCTGTGGGGTTTGTAAGCTGTAGTCCAGAAATTCCATATATTAGCTTGTTCTTATTTTCTTCCCCATAGTATGGATTTATTTTAGCCTCTCCGAGATGTCCCATCTCAAACAAAAACCAAAAATGTTATTATGTCCATAGAAGAAAATAGAAAACATGTCTCTGAAAACATGTCAGATGATTATAAGACACCTACATATCACAGTATGAATCTCTTATTAAACACACACACACTTGTGGTGCAGATTGTCTCTTGATCCTGTGGGAATACTTTAACACTGTTGAAACATTGCTCTCTGAGCTCCAGTTGACTTATCCTATAAGGAGTTGTTCTTTCAGTTTCAGTGCTGTGTCTTTAAAAAAATGCTCTAAGAAGATGAAATATTCTTAAATATCTACTGTAGTAAGGTGGTTTACTCTTGTGTTGACTTTTATTTGTCTGAAATAAGAGCAAAAGAGATGTAAAAACAGTAAGAAAAATGCTGGATTTTACTCCTGCATTTCTTGCCACATAAACTGATCCATAAGATCTTTGTTATTTAAAAATCCCCAGATCTTCGGAAGAAATGTAGTTACAATTTTGTTTAAATACCACTTTCAAACTGTATCTGTGTTTATTGCATCTGAACCCTTGTAGGAAGAGAGTTCAGCACAGCCAAGGCACTTCTAAAACCTGTGCCACACTACTAAACAAAGGTTATCCGTGTGTAGTAAGGAAGGAGATGAGGCCTTTCATTTTCTCACTGTCTCTGCAAATTGTTTTACAGTACTTCTTCCTCTTGGTCAAGCATAGGCTACAGAACTAAAATTTTGGCACTAGTGTGATATGCTTGGTTGGGAGACAAAGTCGTGGAGACAAATGTGTTAAACACAAGTTGTAAAGATTTATTTTCTAGTTGATAATAAATTCCAGAACTACTACTATGGTGCAGAGTGCCGTTTAAAAGTTTTTCTGCATATATAAGTTCAGTTTGCAGGTTAGGAACACGTGGTTCCTCCATACAGAAAGAGTGTGTAATAGTGATCTAGATCTCTTTGAAATGTAGCGATTAGTGCAATTGAAAAGGGGAAGTGAGCTGCATATTCGTGACCTTTGCACTGGGTCAAAAAAATTGACTTTGCACAATAAAGTATTTGAACAAGACAAAGATGAAGAAACTGGTTATTCAGTAAGTTTTGAGAGATTATATAGTTATGCTCTCTTAGTTCTGTCTGCGTAGCCATGCTGATCACAAGTGTGTGTGACGGTGACGTATTGGGCGTTCTGCCGTCTCTGCCAACTGATCAGCCAATTCGAGTGCTGTGGGGAGCAGGACTGTGGGATGAGGGCACACCAGCAAGACTATCACTAGAAAAAGATAACAGCATGACTTCGGTTAATGGAGCACTGAAGTAAACGACCTCTCTGTCCAGAGGAAAATTAACAAAACCCCTCCAAACTGCCTCTTCCTGCTCATTTATGTTCTAAATTAACTGCAATAGCTGAGTAATGTGATCTTAAGTGTCATTACCTGAGAAAACTCTATGGAATTATTTTTGTTATGTGCAGTGAGGGGTGAGGGAAATAACTAAGCAGAAAAGAACAAACCCCAAAATGTGTAATTGAATATATGAAGGATGGAATTTAATAAGGATACCTACAAATAATTTTACTTAAAAATATGGCAATGTTGTAATATTAGCATAATTGTTGTGGAGTCAACTAGTCAAATAAACATAAAATTAATTTACATGAATATCCATCGTGTGGAATTCATTGAGACAAAAGAGAAGACAGACAAAAGAAGCAATATAGAAGTTTTAGTTTTAATATTAATTTCACCTGTATGAAGACCCGTGATTTGATATGATTGTTGACTTGGCCAATGTTATTTTACCAATTAATAATTCTAGAAAAAAGTTGTAGAGATTTCTTTTAGGAAAAACTTGTTAGCAGTTAAAAAAAGCAAAGCACAAATTTACCATAATTTGAAGTTGATGTTATGAAGGAAAATTGTGGAATGATGATATAACTCAGGCTGATAAATTCTGTGTTTTATGAATGACCTATAAAGTGAGAAAATAGCAGGTTCAAGATATAGCAAGTGTTAAAATGACATATCGTTTCAACACTTTTTTGTTCACAAACCTGTTATTTCCAGTCTCTTAATTGGTTGTTTGTCTCAAGCTGAATTATTTCATCAAGAATTCTTCTTTTGGGATATTTTTTTTTTCTTCCCCTAACCAGAAGAATCACAAGTAAATGTGAAATGGCCACAGGGTTATCTGTATTACTGCATGATAAATTTGAGTAGAGATAACAAAATTTTGTCATCAACAGAGAAGTTTTGAAACCACTCTCATCCTATTTTTTAAGTGGATTTACTACAAATCTGGACAGAACTCTCCTCAGAAATTACTTTAAATATCTGTTCAACCAAATCCCTCCAGTAAGAATGATCACAACTTCATATTAAAATATTTTTTGAAAAATAATTCAGGTTTTACATTTTAAATGATCCTTTAGATTTTGAGTAACCTTTGGAATCTGAGGCCTTCTCAAGGAGGCTTCTGCAGCCCAGCAGCAGTGGGTATATCTCAACTCTTCACTTGAGACATGTACTGCCCAGGAGCCGAATGAAAGCAGGGCATGGTGCAGCCCAGCTATCCCTGTCACTGCACGGGGCTGCCGCTCAGTAGAAAGATAACATGAGTAGTGGTTCAACAGTGGTTGAAATAGTCAGAACCAGCAAAGGGATGTGTGGTTTTTCATCAGCAGATGCTGTGATGTGTGGAAGGTTTTAAAAGAAGCGTAACACCATCTTCTGAGTGCAGTGGTCAAACACATTCTTGGAATTCCCAGCTTTACCTGTGAAATCATGAACAAGAGTGTTTAAGTACAAATACTGAAAAATTAATGATGCATGTGATTTGATTTGTTTTGAGCTCTGTCATTTTAAAATTTCAGGTATTTCTCTCCTATAAATAATCTTTTTCTTAGGGCTCCTCCATCCCTGTGATACATAACAACTCCTATTATTATGCCTCTGTCTTTTCTGCGGCAGTACCCTTCAAACATGTCATCAGTGGGTCCACCCAGAAGATCTGTGATTTGTCTGAACACTTAGCTGTGTAGAAGTACAAATTATTAGTACTCTGGTGCCTCTTTATGAGCTGTCACTGCGAGAGAACTGTCATGAAAAATTTGAGCTGAATGTGCTTGATTCAAAGCCTGAAGGAGAGGACAAAGACCTTTTTGCTTGAAATCTGCCTCTGTACTTTAAAGATGCGTATGTGACTGAGAGATGAAAAGATGGGCTGGAGCAGCTGTAAGACACTCCACATAAAATGTAAAGCAGAAATTTTAAAAGGGGTAAGGGAAAAGAAATGCAGAAAGGTTACAAGGCCTGACTGAATAGATTAGGAGGAAATTCTGAGATGTGACATGGACATTATGGGTAAGAGGATGAGTTACTCCTTGTTGAGTTGTAGTAGGGAAAAGGGAAGATTGAGTAAAAGCTGATATGGATGTCAGAGTCATAAGTCCAATAAGAAACACAAGCTCTCCAAAAGCTGAGAAGCCAGAGGAAAAAGAGAAAAGCTTTTTCACCATTTCATCATATTCCCTGTAACTTGGCTATGCTCTGTATGTCATGGGCAAGTCCTCAGAATGCATTTAGTAAAATGTGATTTACTGGTGGTCTCTGGTCAGTAAACAAGAGATCCTCTAGTGAGTCCCTAGGTGTAGAGTGTGAGGAAAACATCCCAGTGTCTGTAAGCTGTAGTATGTTGGCTCATCTGAGCCTTATATGTCCTGTTTCACCATTTGCCAGTCACAAGCCTTTCTGTATTTGCTGTCTGGGTAGATTTGCATAACTTTGACTCCATCTTTGGCAGAAACACATGCTCTGCTGGGAGTATCCCACTTGTATTTTTATGAAATCTATTCAGCAGTACAAAAATGCATGGCACAGTCTGTGGATTGAAGGAAACTAGTTTTTTAATAATGAAAGTTTCTTTAGATTGCTGCAGAAAGTAGAAATATAAATTACCTGATAATTTTTCATTAAGTAAAAACACTTTTGATTTTCTGGGACATATTTTGGTTCCAGTAGTTCATTGATGTGCTGCTAACCATGTTTATTTGCTTGAAAACTGATTCAAATATTGGTAACTATGATGTTCACTTGTCTGTTTCCTTTGAACCAAAACACATGGCCAGTTTTTTTTCAGCCTTTCCTCCAGCGGAATGGAAACAAGACAAGATGAGACACACAAAAAAACCCACTCTCTCTGTGTTGACTGTTAATTTTCAAGTGGGTTTTTACCCTGGACATGGATACATTTTGCTATTTTAATTATTGAAAAGGAAAATATCCTAAATCAGCGATTGGATTTTCCTTCTAAGGTCTTGCATCTTGTCTTTTTAAGCAAGTATGTGTGCTTTGACAAATATCATTCCTTCTTTAGTTCATGTTATTTCCCTCTTCAGGTCCTTACTCCCCACTCATCTGAAAATTTGACTGCCTGATGATGTTTTGCTCCCTAACTGGAGGCAAGGTCCTAATATACCTTACTGTTTTAGGTGTGAATGCATATTTATATATTTTGTTAATGAACGTGAAAGACAAAAGAAACACTCTGCCTTGTCGTACCCACTTCATTTTGGGGAATAAGAATATACAGGAGACTGCAAGAAGACTCCTCTGCAGCTGTCAGATGCTTTTGTAGCCTAAATTGACATTTATTTAGCACACCCATAGTGTGCTGAGTAACTAAGGATTCAAAACCAGACACTAGTTTAGAGGGATTAAGCAAAGATTGAGTCTCTGTTATTCCTGTCTCTGATGTTTGATATCCAATGTGCATTTGGGTGCTGGCCCTCCTGCTTAAAAATGACTCCTTACCGTAGGATGAATGTCAGCAAGGCAGCCATCAGTTCTGTTCCACAGCAGCCAGAGCTGGTAAACCATACAATTTTAGAATCATGTCACAAGAATAAATACATAGGAGAGGAGAGAGCAAAGAAAATGTGGAAGTGCAAGTAGAGACAAGAAGATTTTTAAAAGCATGATTTTTCTCAACCTCTTCAGTAGTAAATAATGACACCAAGTTACACATAGGCCAAAACATATATTTAAGTATTGACATGGATTCTCTATGATTTCTTCACATTGTTCTCCACAATACATTTTTGGATGGAAATTTCAAGAACATTTTAATCCACTTCTTGAACACACTCTGTCTGTGAAATTAGCTACACCTATTCCATGACACATTTTAGACTTGGCCAGAATGATATCCAGAAGGCTGCTTTAAAAGAAACTTTCATCACTTTATGTTCAGAGTAGGCTTTTCTGTCTTTTTATTTCAGTGTATTCTGATATGCATTGCATTTGCCAAAGTGTCACCTCCTCTTGCACAGGAAAGGGACAAGCAGAACACTTAAAGCACTAAAGCTGATCTGGAATTATGCCTAATTTCTTTAATGTCATGTTAATTGTAGAAGTGTCCTGTATTTAACAAAAAATTAGGTCTGCAATTTGCAATATTCTCGTAGGTGCTCAGGAAGCCAATACAGCCACTGAGATTTCCCAATTCCCAGCCTCCTAAGAATGTAAATCTGTGCATTTTCACAGGGTAGTGCATTGATCCCTTTTTAAAAGTGAGCATGAGATAAAGATAGTGAACCTCAGTGTATTTTCACACAATAGAAGTGATCATTATCCATTTCTTTATTGCTCTGAAGATTTGAATCTCCACCTTCAAAAAGTAAATTTAAAAAAAAAAAAATCTCCCTTACAGTATCCACAGTGTGCTTTCCAAAAGAAACTAACATAAGTGCAAATGCATAGTAATATTATGCACAGTTTAATGTGTTGATGTAAATATTAGTAAAATACATTTAATGTATTTTTTCTTTCAAATATCTTTTGTAATAGGACCTTTTGAGACTTAAGTCTTCAGTATTCTGGTTGAATACTGTATTTAACCTTTCTCAGAGTGGTCACTAATTTATTAAAGTACTTTGATTTACCTATTTGTACTTTATTCTTTATTTTTAACTGTTTAAACTGGACTGTTAGTCAAATACCTTGCTCTACTTTAGCCAAACTTGATCTAAAAATTTCCAAGTGTTTTGTGAACTGTTCTCTTAAAAAATTTGCAACTTACTTTTCAGGTAGACAGATCGTGTTAAATGTAATTTTGATATCCATTTTTCAGCTGAAATTCTTTAAATTCTTGTCTCAGAAACTGTGCCAGCAAAAATGTGTATCCTGAAGAGTAACGTATTCTCCTATGCTTGTTTTGAGATTAATTTAAAAAGGGATACTGATATATGTAGTTGTTTAATTACTGTATACAAAACCATAACTTCATATGTAAAATACATGCCTGTGTTACAAAATGTGTGATGTAGTAGTTGACTCAAGATCAACTGAAAGACCAGAACCTTAATTAAGAAGACCTAACTTGTAGCCCTCTGCTGTGCTGTCACCTACAGATTATATTGTCTAATCTATAACAATTTTTCCTTCATCCTTCTTCCTTTATATTCTGAGTTTTTCTGCTGTCTGGAAAGTTTGCCATGATGGGATCAGACCTTTCTCTAATTGAAAAAAAAAAAAAAAAATAGAGGGAGAGAGAAACAAATTAACAAAGTACAAATTCGATCTAAGTCCAGAGAATCAATCCAAGTGTGTCCTGAAATGAGCATTTTTGCTGAAAAGCATGCAGCTCTTTTTATATACCTAGAATTCTTTAATCTTGGCAAGACTTAGCACTGTTTCATTTCTTAGCTAATCTTTATAAGTCACTCTTCATCTGCTAAACATTGAATCTTCCAAACATTACAGTTTTACTATGAAGAGACAGCAAGGCAGATGGATAAGGTTCAAGAAAATTGGTTTCCTAGTCAGCATCCATATACAGTATGAGTAAAATATAATCTACAAAGTGCAATCTTACAAAGTTCTTTTGATTCTGATGGTTAGTATAGGAGATTTCCCACAGTTAAAATAGGTAATACTTCTAAGACTTCTGTTGGAACTGAAAATGGAAGAAACTTTCAAATTGGGACAAATAGTTACAATGAAATAGCTGAAAACATGACTCAGGAATTGACAATCTTCACAGAGAAAATTGCTGTATATCCCTCAAATTGTTGCTGGATTTTAATTAATTCCATAATTTAGCTACGTTCTCCATAATATTAAAATAACTGCACTTTTTGCACCATTTTATTTCCCTAATACTATATTGAAGATTTTATTTAAAGTGTTCAATGTAAGCTACATTTCTTTATCAAAACAATAATTGAAAATAGACATCCCATTATTTGAACTTTGTACACTTGAAAAGAGACCATCTTAGATGTGTGCCATAATGTGGGGCAAAAGTTCACTGACTGTAGGTGACATTGAACAAAACGCTTGGTTACTATAAATCTGAGAGAAATTTATCGCCAGTAATAACTTTTGTGTCTATATTTGCAAAACTGGGGAAATGCAAATCAAATAATTATTTGATATTATTTGATTTAGAGTATTTTAGGTCAGATTTTAGGAAACAATTCTTTACTGTGAGGATGATGAGACACTGCAACAGGTTGCCCAGAGAAGTTGTGGATGTCCATCCCTGGATGTCTTCAAGGCCAGGTTGGATGGGGCTCTGCACAACCTAATCTAGGTCAGAGGGGTTGGAAACAGATGGTGCTTAATGTCCATTCCAACCAAAGCCATTCTATATTTCTATGATTTCTAAAGAGAAATCTTGTAGCAGAACCCATGAGAGCTGCTTTCTGTCTGTGCAAGACAAAGGCAAACCTACCATTGGCAAAAATCTGGAAGAGAGTGTGTTCTATGTTCTTGAATCCTGCAGTGGGGCCCACCACTGGTAGCATAAAATTTTAGGGAAAACTGACAAAACAGACAAACCAATAGGTAATTTACCTTTCCCTGCAAAGCAGCTCAAAGTTCACCTGACTTGATAGACTCAACGCTGGTGGAAGAGGTGTTGACATCTAACATGGGGCCTTCAGATGAAATCAAAAACATCTGTGCATGCTTAAGAAGGTTGATCAGATAAGAGAAATATGAGTTTTCCAGAAGCAAGGTAGTCTTTGGAGGACAGAAGAATCCATGATATAAGGAGTAGACTCTGCCATAATCAGAAGGAGACAGATTGCTGTAATGAATATTAAAAAGGATTAAACTATGAGCTGGGAAAGACATACAGAAAAAAGACTATTCATCTAGGAATAATAGCAATACAAATGAAATTATTTTATGTATCCAATAACTAGAATTGGGACTGAAATTCAATTGCTCCGATGATATGGGAGCAAAGAGTAGAGAAATCAGTAAGGCGATAGAGGTCAGTGTAAATGATCCTTCAAAATCTACTAAAATGACAGGTCAGTAGTAAAGAGGTCAATGGAAATGCCCTCATGAAATTAAAAACTAAAAACACTTATGAGCGAAAGTTTGAAGACTATCAGAATTGGCATAGATCATATGAAAGTAGAGAGTAAAAAGAGGAAAGAGGCAGAAAATGCCTCTTCTCTATCAAGAGTCTAAGACAAAGGGAAGTCTTAGCTCTTTTCACTTGATCTTTCTGTCTTTCTCCACCCTTCTTTATTACCTTTGCTTCTCCCTTCTTTATCTTTCTTCTTTTCTTGTTTTCCTCTCCTTCTTGCCTTCCACCTTTCTCCGTGTACTCCAGACTAATCTTCAGTGCTCCAATGGTAAGCCGTGTGTCTAAGTCTTACCTTTATTTAGTTCTTTACAATTCTTTCTCCTTTTTTTCTTGCAATCTTTGTACAGAGGAAAGCAGTAGCAATACAGTGTTCAGTATGGACTAAATGTTTTTAGGAGGTGTCTCAGCATGTTGTTTTTCCTACCTTGTATACTTTAATCACATGTATCTTACTTATTTTGCCACACTAATTTTCTACTGTGGTAAGTTGAGGGGTGATGATTTCTTTGAAAAGTTTCCACTCTGCTAAGGAAACAGCCTGATAACTGCAATTTATAACCACAAACTCCAAAGCTGAAAATTGAACGTGAATGTTCTTGAACCCAAACCAAGCCTGAATGCCTAAGTCATAGAGATGTGTATATCAGGATAAAAAAAGAGGCTTAAACTTGTGCTTTCATAAACTGTTTGGGAGAGAAATCTTTATTTAGGTTAAGGTTTAGAAATAGAGTTGTACAAACATGGGAAAGCTTACTTTGCTTTCTGGCAGCAAAGTTTGAGAATAATGCTCTTACTATGTGCTCAGGTTTTCATATTACTAACCCAGAAAACAGTGTTTGGCAATCTGATTTTGTAAAAACACGGAAGAAAAACCAAAGGAAAGTCAGCTGATATGCTTAGATCTATACCAGTCTTGACCTAGAGAAAGATTAAGAATTTCCAGTTCTAAGTGGAGCTATGGAATTAACTAGACACTGAAGCAGGTTGCAGAAGGACCTTCTTGTCCTTGGAGTTTTGAAGGATGTGACTAGACAAAGCCCTAAGCCATCTTGTCTAAATTCAGTGCTGACATCATTCTGAGAAGAAGGCTGAACTGCAAAAACCCTAGAGTCTGTCCAACCTGTGTGTTTCTAAGACTGTAACATGAAGTTCTTACTGTATGAGGGAAGATGAATATGTATCTATATAGCTATATCTATGTATATAGCTGTATCTATGTATATATACCCAAAAAAGACAATGCTTTAAAAAAACCCATCCTGTTAAGTTGAAAAACTCCCTGGTATTACACAACTGAAGAACAGTTTTTTCATAATTTGAAAGGATTCCCATTTTCTCTGTGTCCTTTTTCTACAGCAATACAAATTAATGGAAAAATAGAAGCTCTTTTTCATTTCTCTCTGTGGCTTACTGTTGCTGTCAAGCTGTGCAAGGTCTAAAAGTTGATTCTACATCATTGCTGAGAGGTGGTGGGAAAGAGAGCAGTGGGTAGAGAGATGGGACTACCATCTCTCTAGAATCTGTGCTATTGCCGGCTGCAGAAAACTCCTAACACAGAGGATCCAAGGGAAGGAATTATGATTTAGTTTAAAGGCTTTAAAGGTCTTTACAGTGGAGTTTCCTCTGCAGTGTAGTTGTGTGCAATGTGTTACCTATCATTACGTACCATTGCTTACCCACAGTGAGATGCAGAACCAGGTTCATTACCAGAGATGGTCTGCTTTCCTCTGAAGTACTCAGCTTTGACCATGGTCAGATATAAAATACAGCATTTTTCTTGTACAATGCAGTGCTTTCCATGTTCCTAGCTGTTGGAATGCCAAGAATGTTATTTTCCATTTGCTGGTGGAACTCCTTGGGGTTGTAAAGAAGAAAAAATGTTTTAGAGATCTAAATATAAAGGAATGCAATTTTAACATATTGTGTCATTAAGAAATTTAGGAGCTTTTAGACAGATTGTGAAGGTAGCAGAAAATGAGATGCAGTGTTGCATTAGATATGTTTTTAGTATTTTCTTCTTTTTGTAAAAGCTGTAATTTTCAGAGTTTAGAACCAATTTAATGTCCCTGGAGCTAGAGCTTTTTTGTATCCATTGTCCATTAGGTGAATTGCTAAGCCAAGAATGGAATCCATTTATAATGTATAAAATATAGTAAAATGCTTTAAAAACAGTCTAGGTAGGGAAGAAAGCATCAGGAGTCCATTAAATTTGAAGATGCTGAGTTCTGAGGTTCTTCTTATAATCAGATAATGGGTTTTTGTGCTTTGATAAAGAGGCAGTAGATATAGGAAGATTTATTTAAAAGTTTGAATTCAATAAAATTTTATACAGAACTAATGCAAAATGTATTCTGTTTGACATTTGAGACAGCTTTCAAAACAGTATTTTGCTTTAAAAAAACCCTGTGACTTCAGTAATATTTATTATGTTTTAATAAAAATTAATAAATAATACCTGAAATGATAGCGTCAGTGTTACAGACTTTAAAGACACCTGTCAGAACTTTCTTTAAAGTTACATTCTCGCGGCATCGTAACTTGGACATGAGAATGTGGTCTTACCAGGGAAGATCACAGGTGCCGACATGTTTGTCAGCAATTAAAAGCAAATCTTCTCTGCAGAGAAGGTGAATTTTTAAGAACTGTGCGAGGGGAACGAAGAGGTTTCTGAGTTCCGCAGCGCCTGGCAGGGGGCAGGGCCGGCGGCTGGCGGGAGCTGCCCCCGGCTGCGGCTGCCGCTCAGCGCTGCGCTCCCTCGGCTTCCCAGCGGCTGCAGGCGAAAGGAGGTCTCAGCACTGTGCTCGTCGGGCAGGAGCAGGACTCTCTGTCAAAAGATGAGGCCTGGAAAACACAGGAACAGGCTTCAGATTCTGGGTTTGCATTTGTTTTTACCTGGTGACTAGAAACTCTCTGAGATATCCTACATGGTTTGTGGTGCACTATTAAATCCTGCTTCCTCTGTGATTTGGGGTAAATTTTCTCAAGCTTTTTGTTCTTTATATTCTGGGAAGAAGATGTATCTCCCAGTAGGCATATGTTCAATGTACAGACAAGAAAATAATGGATTTTCTGGATCTGATAATCCCAAAAGTTAAAAAATCTAAAAGTAATTTTGATTTGATGTTAAAATGAATTTTTTCCAAACTTTTCAATGTAGCAAATGTATTTTAATGCTTAGTCAGCATAGATTAAGTATGCTTTATCCGTGCTATATTTTTTACTGAAGACTTCTCTCTTTAGAAAGTACTAAACTCATCCAAACACGTCATTATTTCTTCTATTTTCTGTGTATCATTCTAACACATCTTTGGCTGATTTACAGATATTCCTGTAGTTCTTCCTCCAATAACCTTATATGGCTTCTGCTGAGATTGAAGAGGTTTGTGTAAAGCCGCAAACTGAAAGAAATGATGATTTCTAGTTTTTATTTTGGACTGTTGAGCTGATCATAGGGGATGGAGCAGCGTAAATGGCAATTTTGTAAAGAAGTGATTTGGCATGGAGAAGGGTCAAAATACTCTAAAGGGAATATTCACTGTGAGACCTATGTAGGAACGGAGAAAACTATTTGAAAACAACCAGGGTGCACTTATTGGGTGATATTCAGGACAGAGAAGACACAGACAAAACAGAATATTCTAGCTTTTAAGTGGTTCTTTCTATTCTGCCTCTCCCCTCCTGTTTCTGTGTCAACTTATGATATTCAGCTTGTGCTTTAGACAATGTAATAGATACACTTAAGCTATAAAGCTTTTCCTATTCCCTTTCTGACAATTTCTTCATCTCTTCCTTAGTCAGTTTCTTTTATTTATGTTTTTTTCCATTTTTTCTTTTTTTCCAGACGAGAATGCAATGCCTGCAATATTGATGTTACAGAACCAGAGTTTCTAAGGGAGCTAATTTTCATACCCTTACATACACATTTACAGTTTTCTGATTTCTCCAGAGCTCTCATGATGCTATGGATAAATAATATACATTTCACAGAAAACGTGCATAAATGTAAATTCACCCAGGAGGTTTAAATGACTCCTTGGGGTCAAATGAAATGAATATTAGTGACATTCATGTATGGTAAGAAGCATGGATTTTTAAAATCTTTCTCTATGCACATATAGAATCAAACAGCAGAGCTACCAATTAATAGCACATATGCCTCCAATAAGACTTGATTTGCAGACAATACTTTGCTTTGACTTGAATCTTGCACCTTCAGAAATCTAGCTTTCCCTCTTTGGAATTAACAGGCATTTTCAACAGTACCAGGGAGGTCTCAAGGACCGCTATGGAAATGGAACACACCATCAGTGGAGAGAATAGTGGTGACTCACCACACGAGTGAGACACAGCAGGATCACAAATTGTGACAGAAAGCAAATATATCAGACAAGATAATTCCATCACAGGATGTTAGCGACTTCATACAAGGCAACTTGTGTGCAAACAGAACTTGTTTGTATTTTACTTCTTGATGCCCTTAAAATCAAATCAAACGCCCTTAAAATCAAATCGAACTATAACAGCTAGAGAAGAAGGCTTTGGCAACGGCCAGGGGAGTGCAAAACATCATTCAGGAAAGTATTAGCAAATTTGCTTTCCAGCAGAAAAATGTAGTCAGAGATGCTTTAGATAGGTATTTTCTGGTTTATTGATAGCTATTTATTAACTTGCACTATTGATAGCTATTTATTAACTTGCACTTGGTATTATTAAATACCACAAATGTATTTACATGCTGAAGGCAGTTTGCAGTTTTCCAGACAAAGCAGTAAGAAAGAGGACCCTTAGAAACTTTAAAGTAGATATTTTATAATTTCCGAGACTGATTAGTTGGCATAATTGCCCCTGGTAGCAAGATCCATAATAGTATTCCAGAAAGGTTTTCCCACTGTCCTGTGTCTATGTTTCCAGCACTAAATGTAGAATAAAGTACTAAGTCATGGATCCCTTTTGGTTCTCCAGCCAGGGCTCCAAAGGCTGGTTATAGGAACTTGGGGAGTTACTGCCTACTGCCCCTAAGTATTCACATGACATTTGGGCACAATGTGAGAGAAAACAGTGGGCTCACCTCCTCCCACTCTCTGCTGAAGACAAAGGAACTACTTACAGCTTATTCATGTGTTCTGGGATCTCCCATGCGCAAGTGATAACGCCCTCCCCACTGCGGGGCTCTTTTTGCAGTTTGCACTTCCTGGCTTGAAAAGAAGTAACATCTGCCTCTTTGAGCATTGCTAATAACAGCTTTGAGGTCTCCCGCGTTCCTTTTTTTTGTTCTATTTTCAATTATATAGGGTGTGTTATGAGGAATAGGAAGCAAAGAAAGGAGAAAACCATGGTATTTCAGGCAAAACTTGCGAATCCTGAATGACATTTCCTCTATAAGGCACGCTGGTTTAAAACTAATGCTTTAGTTCAGCACAATGTTTTTTCTTGGCTCTTGTGATTGGGCTACAGTGATATTATTTGTGTTATGATTTAATGTATTCACGGGACTTGCATCAACAGCCTTCCATCGAAGACAAGTGGTAAGTCTTACAGTAACGCACAACTAAGACAGAGAAAGGGTTTGCTCTGCTTTTGAGTCTGCTCAAGTAGCAAGAGGAAGACCCAAAAATTAGAATATATCTGCAAAGACATTTCCTTTTAACTTCTCATAGACACTGTGTAAGTAGCCTCTCATCTTGTCTCTGGGTCTGGATAGCAGGTGCCACTTGTGGAGAGCAGCATGCCACAAGTCCATTACTGGAGGAGTAGAAACTCCGTGTCCTTGAGAGCCACTGCCAGCTCTCTCTTCCCTTCCTTCCCAGAATAACACCAGCAGCTTGGTAAGCCACTGCTGCAATGCCTCAGTAACAAACTGTAACATGTAGAATAGTGACCTTTGAACATCCAAAAAAGCATTACCTTTAATGTAGATCCCTGATCCTTGACCTTTTGTTTTACTGCTGTAAAGGTACAAATCTCCAGGTCCGGTACAGCCCAGTTGGTGTAGGGCAGGGACAGTGGTGAAGAGTGGTGAAGAACAACCACAATGTTGGGTGGAGAGGAGAAAAGAGTAGGGCTTCTGCCTCTTAATATTTAAAATTTAGTAGCACAAGATATTAAACCCAAAAGTAGAAGAAATTACAAGATAATGCACATACCATTTTCATTCTGAGAAGGAGATGAAAAATAAAAGAACATGCTAGGTGTTTGTCATATCATTTAATGTACACTGTATTAAGATACTGCTGTGTTGAAGCGATGCTCCAAAGCTGGAGGAACAACTGAGGAACTGAGGTAAGGAAAAATGGAACAATTTTCTCTTATTTTTCAGTTGTAGTTTGGCTGCATCAGTGTTCTTCAGAATCTCTTCTCTACTTAGTCACCTTTCAAATGAATGCTATTGCTTCACCAGTGTGAGGCAGCTGCCATTACTGATTTGCCCTGTTAAGGATAGGCTGCTGTTTGGAAAATGACTCAGAACACTTGGGAAACACATATTTTGTAGTGTAAGAGAATTTTTCAAATCCTGGATAAAAAGGCCATAACTCTATCACCTGAGCAAGTATATTCGTTTTATGTATTATAATAAATAAATTGAAACAGTTGCATAAGGTTTGAATTTCTTGTAGAGATCTTTTTAATTGCAGGTCTCCTTTAAGACAGATCCCATCATCAATACCAACAGTTAAATAATGACTGTGGATATTGTTACACTATTGCATTGTGCCAAGTAGAATAATAAAAGGTCACAAAAAGTGATCTTTGCACACAGGAGATCCAGAGATTAGCTTCAGACTTTGGTTCCCTCTGGAAGAATGTCTGTAGACAATTTATTCTGATGGTAAATGAATCATCATCTAGGAAAAATCTGGTGTAGTTGCATGGCAAGTAACCAGGATTTAAAGAAGCAATAACAGTATAGTTTAAAAGTTTAGACAGCACTACTTAACCGTATTAATACATTACTTTTCATTAGTACAGCTGCCTTTTAAAACTGAGTGAATGATCAAAAATCATGTTGACTTGGGGCCTTTGACTTGTCATGAAAAAAACTGTCTCAAACAAGCATTCACATACAGTCACTGCAACCATGGAAGAGAGATAGACAGATGACATATACCAGTGTATGTGACAGGGAAAGCTGGGAAAGAGAGAACACTATTAAAACCTTCAGAAGGAAAGAATGGGAGATATTTCAGCTTTGGTAGCCTTGCTGTAAAGCTAATGCACTGCATAATCATTCTTTTGTTGAATTCTCCATGTATTAATTTTATCAACCTTTATAATAATGTTCATCCTACTTCATTCTTTCAAAAATAGCCCACTTTTACCTATTTTATCTCATGGGAGTACGTATTTCTGATCACCTTTAGTGAATTTTATGTAATTTTCTCTTCCACTATCTACTTTAAAGGAGTGTAGGACCAGAGCCGCTCTACAATAAAAATGTGACCTTGCCAAAGACTTATAAACATGTTTTCCATTTTCATGTTCATGTCCTAATAATCTCAACATTTTATTTGCTTATTTGGTTGCTGCAGAGCACAGAATTGACATTTTCAGAGAATTACGCAGAATGACACTGAGTGCTAACAGTTAATTCAGAGGACATCATTGTCTATGAGCTCAACACTGTGCCCATCATTATTTCCTACAAATGTAAATATCTAAAAAAATAAAAATATTTGAAATTTTGTAAACCAATCATTCGATCTACATTGAAATGAAGGCAATTTGAAAATTAAGATCATAGAATCATTGCACATCTCTAGTTGGAAGGGAACTGTAAGGGTTACTGAGTCCAGCTCCCCAGATTCTAAATTTAAAATTACTTTCTGCTACTAATAACCACTTGAATTATTTTTTCATGTAGTAATCAAACTGGATTCAGTTATGCTAAAAAACTAAAGACTAACAAGCTTAGAAACTATATTAGACACAGCTTCTTGTTCATTTCATGACAATGGAAATAATGTGATAAATTTTTTTTTTGATGGTAATAACTGGAAAAAGAAATCTCTATTCAGGCATATAAGGTTCTGTTACTTTGTTCTCAGTGGCTACAACAGTTTTGTCTTTGTCTATGGCAGGATCAATACTACTATTAAAAACCAACAGGTGAAGTTTGGTAAGGACAGAATAAAAAACCATTTTAAGAAGAATCTGTTGCAGCATGTAATCTGATGCACATTACAAGGCAAGGTTGTCCAACTCGGTCTTAAGAAATTATCTATCAGACTATATCCCTCTGTTTTTCTATCTCACTCCCAGCAGGAGGGCCTCTAGGACTTCTCTTCTTGTCTATAGGTTTTTTTTAATTATTTTTTTCAGATAGATGATCAGAAGAAATATGCAAGTGACTACTTTCCTACTGCTGAGTCTTCTTGTGACTGGTACCTTTGACTATTGCTGTGACAGAAATTCCTAATCTGCTAGAGATTGTAGGAATAATGTAGCTAAATTCAGTGGGATAAATCATCAGGATTGAATTTAAGCACATGTGTAGCATTTTTATTGGACTCAGGCCTGCATACTGAATAATAAGAGATGGAGTGGATTAGAGAGCTACAGGTTTTATATATGAAAATACTCATTTCTCCTCTGACAAAACCAAGATTTGCATGATTCTTTCTGCACAGTGTTCTTGTTCTCTGTGATCCAAATCATGTTGTCAATTTGCCTGTGCAATGCAATACAAACTTCAACACATTTCACTATGGATGTATCCCATGAGTTCAGCCATACTGAGTGAGTCTTTGGCATATGGCAAGAGCAAAACTAAAACCAAAACCAGAAATTACTATAGGAGAATATGATACAAATTCAGAGGAGTATGATGGAGAAATAAATTCAATTTAAACAACAGTTAACATAGTTACAGCAAGAGTGTGGTGGATATAAACTTGCCTTGAAATTAGCATTACATGACATTCAAAACCATTTTATTTTTTACTTGACTTTCTATATACTGGCTTAAGCTACAGTCTTGGAAATTTGGGCAAATTCTTCTAGCACTATGGAAAAATGTTCTCAGAAAGTCAGACTATTTGCAGGAAATCAAGGAAAGAAATGAAAATGAGTTTGTAAAATGAGGTCACTATGTCACAGATTCTCAAATTTCCCAGCCTCAACCTCGAATACAGCTGAAATTGTCAGGAACAGAGCTGGACACTGCAAACTGGATGGTCTCTCTGTAGAGTTTTACAGAATTGCAGCAATATCCGTCTTTGTGTTCAGCTTGGTGAAAAACCAGTAATAAGAAAGCTTTGTGGACCCAAGTTCAGGGAACTCTCTTCCCACTTCACAATGGAGCATAAATATCTAATACTTTCAGATACCTTTTAACTCTCAAAGTTTTGGGGTTTTTTTACTGGAACTCAAGGTTACTTTCTATATATTTATTCTATATTTACTTTTATAAGTCTTTTATGTAGATTTCATTACTTGTGCAGACAGATATAAATTAACCTGAAGTAGCACTTTTGTGACCAACATGGATGGTGAGAAAGAGGCGTGGGTCAATATATTTTCACAAAACATATATTGAACTGTTGTTTTCATCCTTCTATATAATAAACTGTTGAGGCAAATATAATTTTTCAGAAAGAGAAGGAGCATTTGGATTCATCCTAGCATTGTTTGTGTCAGTGTTCACTGATAGTAATTTTATAATCTCCTCATCCCTTTCAAATGTATATCAGCTGAATGAGGCAATTCATGTGGGTTTGGCCTCTTGCAAGTACTAGGGAATGTTACTTTTGTCTTTTTTCTCTTACTGTGGGTTGAGATCTCACTGGGTTGCAGTCATTGAAGGTATTACATAAGTGAAGAGATGATTATTATGGCTCAGCTCATGAGTGGTGACTTGCTAAGCCAAAATAGCCTGATGGCTCATCTGGACTTAGGAAGAATAATCTACAGTCTTTGTTGGTTTTTTTTGGGTTTTTTTTCAGAAATTTAAAAGCATTTAAGCTAACATTTTTGAAAAACACCTAATAGAAATTACAAAATTAATTGAGGAAAGGTATTCAGATTTTGAACCATATTTAGGCCAGCTCTGCATATCTCTCACATGTAGGGGTTGTATTAAAAGAAGGAAATGAGCATTTGGCAGGATCTTGTCATCTTCCTGCTCTGTCTCTTTCCCACCATGACTACATGATCCAGTTGCTTCCAAGTGAGCAGTAAGCCCGTTGAATTTGGTTAAAAGTAAAACTTTATATCTTTCTTTGACTCTATCAAAGATAAAGAGACAGGATTTTAATCTAGCAGCAGTGAAAGCAGCGCTCTGACACTAGGCATCTCTAACAGTCCTTCCAGGGTAATTTTGCCAGATCCCGTCTATTTCTGAACTGTGTGCAGCAACACGATGTGCCCTTCTTCTCTCTCTTCTCACTCTTTCTCCCCCTCTCTCTTGCTGCCTCTCCCTTTCACTGAAATGGTACCTAAAGAACAAATTGCCTCCTTTGTCTGAAGCCTGCTTGTTCACAGTGGGGCTCTCGATCTGAAAAAACCCAAGGATGTCAGGCTGTATAAACACTCAGGGAAAGATATGTTTCATAAAGGTTCCCACTCTGGAAAATTATATGCTACTTTCAAAATGCTTTGCCACTTTTAAAAGTGTAATTATACCCTTCTCCTTAATGACTGACGTAGCATATGTTTACACATGTTTTAGCTGACTTATGACAGTACACAGAAGCACATTGTGCATATGGTTTCAACAGCTAAAAGATAATGGGACCAGCATCTGAACCTGTCTGTTAGCCTTGCCCAAGTATTTTTGAACACAAAGTAGACCTAGTGCCAGTGCTTGTGCCCTCCCTGGCCCTTTCTCCATATAACAAATTATGTTGTCATTTATTTCCTCCAGTCTGCAATCCATGTCATGTCAGCCCTTTCAGTCCTGTTTCAGAATTTTTGTTTGGTTAGTTATGGTGGGGTTTTTTTGTTTGTTTTGTGGCGACTTTTTTTGTTTGTTTGTTTGGGGGTTTTATCTATTATTTATTTGGTTTCTTTCTTGTTTTATTGGTGATTTTCATCAATATTTTCTGAATACTCACTTGATTGTGCTTGATTGGGCCCCTATTATAGGGCTGAGCCACAGCTTGGAGAATATTTTCTTATTTTGGCTTTAAAGAGCTGGATGGAACAGAGAATTAGTTACATTGCTGGAGCCTTCCAACTCTTTGCTCTTGGGTGAATATATGCCCAAGGGTATGTTGGCTGAGAATTATTAGTGTCTCCTTAGTGTCTCCTACAGGGGGATATGAAGTGACAAGGTGGTCCCATCCTGACTGTCACTAACCCAGCATTGCTCTCACAGTCATTGCTACCTCCTTTTCAGGTTTTGGGAGGAATGCAAGACCTGGATATGGAAAGAAGGTTGGTTTGTGAACTGCTGAGGAGCTACTGTCAGGTAGCTCAGTGCAGGGAGCAAACAACAGCAAGAGCTTTCAGCACTCTAGGAAGGCCCACAGGCACAAGGAATTCAGTGTGTTGGTTAAGCCACAGCTCCCAGAAAGCTTTTGACATAAATAGAACAGGGGCCTTTGTGAAAAAGACACTAAACAAACACAGGACCATCTGGTCTCTCATTCTCTGGGCCTCCAGGGTTGGGAGATCTACTGAGAAATGGAGTTCAGTCTCTGGAGGGAGAAATTGCCTTGCTTCACTAAACAGCTGTTCTGGTAATTCAAAAGCATGCACTATAGAGAGTATTTTTGCACCACTTTGGTCTTGCTAATGCAGCAGTAAACACTATTTAAAAACAAAAACTAAAACTACTAAAGCAGTGGACAAAAAATCTGTAGAGAAATGTTCCTGACCATCTCTACTACTACCATGCACATTCACTAGACTGTCCTCCTCAGTTAACACTCTCCCAACAGAAGCATTTCTGTTAGCTATTATCAACTAAGCACCTGGTCAACTGCTTAGAACTAAAGAAGCAAAGAGTTTCCTAAACTGACAAAGCTGACAGTGCACATCTAAGCAAGACAGGACCTTAGTCTAGCAGGCAGGATCAATGAGTTTTCCCACTTGTGTATTGCCGTTACTTTGTCTTCCTCTTTTCAAGATTAGTTAAAAAAAATTTCTCATTTTCTATTCCCGAACCATGGGCTCTGGCATTTCTTTGTAAAGTACATCCTAGAGAAATGCAAACCCCATATTTTCTTAGTGATTCAGATCCACGGTACCTTTTGTAAAACTTCTCAAAGACAAAGATGTTGTAACAGATAACCTGACCTAAATGTCCTCAGAACATAAACACTGTTCAACAAACTTTAAGGAGACTGACATGATTCCCTCTTCATCAGTGTAGCTTTCCAGCAACATAAACCTATGAATCCAAAAGATAAATTGATGTCTGAGGAAAAGGGCTTGGATTTAGAGTTGGTGAGGGGTTCAGCTCAACTGAAGTCACTAGGAAGTAATACCTTAGTCAAGGTAGCTGATTAAAACAAAGTTATGTATAATTTCTACTATAAGAACAATTAAACATACTTGCTTAATCCTTATAGAACCAGTGAAGTTACCTCTCACACCCCTTGGAAACAGAAAGCCAGTAAACTTCTCTAGGACTAATAGTGATTATTTGCTTGGACAAGCCAGTCAATCACTGAAATAGATTTAACTTGCTTCTAAGGCAGAAGTGGGAAATTTTGCATTCACAGTGGTCAGTGGCCGTGAACTCTTCCAAAACAGCTTTCTGGGGTCAATCGCATTTTGTGCCATGCAAAAGTCAAATAAAATCAATGCTTCCCACTAACCATGTCCCACTGCTCAGACAACAGCAAATCCCTAAGGTATGTTAATTTATTTACTGCTTTCAATTTCCTTAGCAGTGTTAAAGCTGAATGTATTTGAATATCTGATCTGTTCATATGTAATTAAAAATGCCCCTAAGGAAACACCTTTCTCTTTCAAAACCAGTATACATCTGAAGCATCAAATTGGGAAAAATACCAAAAAAAAGGTCAAACTTTGTTAGAAAGAATAAAAACTTATTTTTATTGCAACTTTTGCTTCTGCACATCCTGTGATAAGAATGTGACTTCTAAGAAAGGTGCTTTGTTGTAAGAAATCTTAAATTGTTGATAAGAATTTGAGTTGTCTTATACTTTTTATATGCTTGCCATTGTATCTGTAAAACATTTGGTTTTAACATGATGATGAAACTCTATTAACTCTGTTGCAAACCTCAGGCATCTCATTACTTACATTTGTAGTTATAACTCACATTCAGGCATCTAATGACACTCTCACGTGACGAATACTGTGTCAGTGTGAGCTGAAGTGACTTAGTGTCTCTGAAATCCAGGTCACTCAGTGAATTGCCTACATATTGATTTAGATTCTTCACTTCAGACACTTTAGTCTGACAACTTTGTTCTTAACTGGTACCTTCTTCTCTATCCATCCAGTGCTAAAGATGTCAGCAAAAAATAATTTTTCACTCGATTTTTCTCCTGCTTAACTTTCTCCAACTAGTTTCCAATGTTTTCCTGATGCACTATTTCCTTCCCACTCTTACTTATCAGTTTCCACACTAAAACATGTTGTTGAACATATCAAAAGAAGAATGTGACTAATTTTAAGTTTTTAAGGTTCCACAAACAAACACATTTTCTCACTGGCTTCTACTATTGGTCAAGCTATAAAAAAAAATTTAAAATCCAGTTTACTGGACATTTTCTTGTCTTTATTCCTGTCTCTCCTGTCTGGCTATATTGGTTTTTAACTCTGATGACCATATCAAGCTTCATGCAATTGATATCTCTAAGCCATCTGCACTGTACTAGTGTAACCAACATCAAGAAACCTTAGTTCTCTCTTCTTCTGACGTGTAACTTTGTGCACAGATTGTCTCTGTCCAGGACTTACCTCCTTTAGAGAAATATGTCTTAACAGTTAATTGATAACTGTTGATAATTGATAATTGATAACAAGATAAGACACCAGGTTATCAGTTGAGAGAAAGTCTGCCCACCCAGTGTTTAATATGTGGTACAGGGACAACTTGTGCCCTTCTGGTCCTACAGCCTATGACCTCTACGATACAACTGATGGTCCCTAAGTGAGCCCACAACCAGATGCCAGTCTTCTCCTTTACTGTCCGTGCTAGATGGTATTGCACATGGTACTGATTTAGCATAGTTTGCATGCACTCCACTGTCTTCATTTCAAAAGCATTAGGGGAATAGATTTTGACAGTGGTTAGAAGAGTGACAGCTGAATAGAAAAGAGACAACCTTGGCATCAAAGCACCATACAGTGAGGTCAAAGAGATGCCAAGAAGCAATGAATGCTGGTCGGTGAGGACAGAAGTACGAAAAGCAGGTGCTTGTGTCTGGTTGTTTCTCTGTATACCAGTTACAGGTATACCTCCATCACCTGTGTTCTTAAGATGTTAATATGGTAAAGAGAAGACAGCAAGGATTACCCTAAATTTTATATGGTGAATTGAAAACCATGTTCTAAAGTTATGACATTTAACTTATTCTCATACAAAAGAATGAACATTTATTAACCCAAGTAAAAAAAAAAAAAAAAATAGATGGAAGACTTCTTCTGATGCTATATTCTCAGAGTGTTAGGGTTCACCTTTTAGTTTGACTTTAATAATTATGAAATTATTTAACCGAATTGAATGAGCAACTAGCTTAACTAATGTATTGGGTTTGCATGGCAAGATTTTAGCAGTGCTAAGGCTGCAGGGGCAGCTTCTCTGAGAAGCTGCCAGAATCTTCCCCCATATATGACAGAGCCTATGTCAGCCGGCTCCAAGATGGACTTGCGAATAGCCAAGGCTGAGCCCAGCAGCAAGGGTGGCAGTGACTCTGGGCTAATGTGGTCAAGAAGAGGAAAAGGTTACTGCACAGGAGCAAGTTGCAGAGAGAAGAGAGTGAGAAGATGTGACAGAAATGGCTCTACAGACACCAAGGTCAGTGAAGAAGGAGTGGGAGGAGGTGTTGCAGGCACCAGAGCAGAGATTGCCCCGCAGCCCGTGGTGAAGACCATGATGAGGCAGGATGTCCCCTGCAGCTCATGGAGGTCCGTGGTGGAGTAGAGATCCACTTGGAGCCCATGGAGGACCCCATGCTGGAGCAGGTGGATGTTTGAAGAAGGTTGGAGAGGAGCCAATGCTGCAGCAGGTTTGCTGGCAGGATTTGGGACCCCACAGGGGATCCACACTGGAGCATTTTGTTCCAAAGGGACTGCATCCCATGGAAGGTACTCACACTAGAATAGTTCATGAAGAATTGCAGCCTATGGGAAGGTCACACATTAGAAGAATTCATGGAAGACTGTCACCTGTGGGAGGAACCCCACACTGGGACAGAGGAAGAGTGTGAGGAGTCCTCCCCTTGAGGAAGAAGAAGCAGCAGAGGAAACATGTGATGAACAGACCATAACCCCTGTGCCCCTGTACTGCCTGGAGAGGAGCTGGAGAACTGGGAACAAAGTTAAGGCTGGTAAGAGGGGAGGGGTGGTGAGAAGGTGGTTTTAAGATTTGGTTTTATTTCTTATTATCCTGCTCCCATTTGATTGTAATAAATTCAATTTATTTCCCTAAGCTGAGTCTGTTCTGCCCAGGACAGTAACAGATGAGGGAACTCTGCCAACTTAGGGAATAGACCTGTAATGCAGAAACAAATAAAAGGCTGATGTTAGAAAAACTCCTTAGTAATTTTACCTTCATAACGTAAACATAACAGACGTTTGACACTGAGAGATTCAGTTTATGTGGACTCTCATTTTTGTGATATTATTTGTATGTATTCAGAACATACCATTCTTTCAAATGATCTAGGGTACAGCAGATGGTGTTCTGAGACTGAACTTCCTAAGTGACTCTGTCTACTCTAAAATAACTCCACCTTTCCTTTCTTTGGTCTTTTTCTAACTGCTTATGTAAGAATTATCTTTGGAGCAGACACATCAGCAAAAAATGCTTCTACTATAAAATAGATACAAATTGTATTCTTGTGTGAATTTTGTTGATATCTAATTTGAGAGAAGAAATTTTGAGTAAGTAGGAACTTGTTAAATTTATGTGAATGTGTGGATTTATTTTGAATGATGGTCTCAGATCTTTAAATATTTAAAGATTACATACTTCTTAGAATGTTATTTTGAAACAATTGAACTATAGATTATTAATATCACAGAAACAATTTTCAGAGAAACACAAAAGAAAAATCTGAAGAAGTCTTGCTGCTTTGAATAATGGTAATGTAAAGTAGTGTGAAATTTTGAATTGAAAATATGCAAATATTTCTTTTAAATAGTATACTATTTTTGGAGAATGGGAGTATGATTTTTATATTCATTTATAATCTATTAGTACTTTTTCTTTACAGTTTAAAGGACTGTGCAGGCAAAGATAACAATTAGTAGTACTGTGAGATATCCTGCCTTTGTTGCACTCCTGTACTTGATGATAAAATTATGGGTCATCTAGAGTATGGAAAACAAAGGAAGTATTATATTGGTGTGAAGCTTCAAAAATACTAACTACTTTTTCAAATCTTGTTAAATTCAGGACTTTTAAACACTCTTAGTTTACAAATGTTCAACAGGTTTTGAGCATCTTCATTGTTAAATCCTATTCTGTTTTTTTTAAAAAAACCCCTAGACTTAGAACATGAAAACATACATCAGTCTTCCATCAGCATCTTCATCTACCTATTGTTACAGGGAGGTTTTAAATGGCATCAACATGGGTTACCTGAAAAATTCCTCTTATTAAGGGTTTAATTCTGCATCTTCAGGCATGAAAGGATTAAAAAGGCTGTGCTAGTTCATAATTACACAGTACAGACGGTTTGGGTCCCTGAAAGTTTAATCTGTATCATAGAGTCATAGAATGGTTTGGGTTGGAAAAGAATCTTAAAAGTCATCTAGTCTAGCCCCTGCCCCACAGAGTGGGGACATCAACCAGATTGTCTGAGAGAACATGAAAGTCTGTATCTGCATATCTGCACTAGGCTTACCTGCTGCTTCTCCCACTATCCCAGCTTCCAACACACTACATTGACAAATGCTTTAACCTGGTGCAGGCTAAATGCATGTGAAACAAATAAAGTACATAAATTATGTGTCGTTCAACCCTTGGGTTGGAGGTGCAGGCATGGCTAAAAAGATGTGCCTCTTAGCATACACATGCATTCAAAGGTGACTGCTCTGTTTCAGAGCACTTGGACCAGCACAGACCGTATGGCACATCAGTGACAGTAAACCAGTCTTTAATTACTGTGCAGACTTCTCTCAGCCAAGTGTTATCCTGGCCTGAGGCAGGGAGTGCATGCACATTGAAAAATGTAAGAGACCTGTACTGGAGAGTTAAATGCTTTGTACAGAAACAAGTACAGGAGATAGAAGAAAGGGAAACGGGTGTTATAAAACTGCCAAGGGGGGTAAGGTTTATAAGGCACAGGTTAGCCTTGTCATACTGACAGAGATATTAAGTGTCCCAAACCCACATTTTTTAAAATCAAGCTTTCAATCACTGCTGCACAAGGCACAGCCCAAGCTCAGCCCATGCACAGTCCAGCTTGGCACAGCCATGCATGCTGAGTATTGAGCAAAGCCACTAATAGTGCAGACAGATTTCAGATGCAGGGGACAAAGCAAAGGAGGAACCTTTGGCAGCAAACACCTTCCATGACCTGCAATGCACTAGCATGTGCTATGCTGTCCTTTGGTGGGTGGGAATCCTGGACATCTGTCTCTACCTCACACATAACTCCCTGCCCGCCTGTTGGGAGTCCCGTTACTCACTCAGGGAGGATGGATGGGCATGATTTAGGAAGCTGAGCAGCCTTCAGGAACAATGCATTTCACATTTACAGGAAAGTACTGTTTTGTAGCCTTGCCGAACATACATCACTACACCACAGGGAGTAGTATGGTCTAAGGACTGAATCAAGGGACAAATTATCTTCACCTAAATTCAGGAGTTAGAAATTAATAACCAGTAAGCAGTCAATTCATATAATACCTGTAGGTAGTCACTGTACTTGACATAGGAAAGAGAGATATGTGTTTCACCTAAAAGTCCTGGCCATAACATCACCTTTCAAGGACAGTCTCATAGATATCTTAGCCACTATGTGTGTCAGCCTACCTCTGTAGCCAGCAGAGGCTAATCTCATTCTGTTAGACATTTGAGCTCTTATTCTGTGCAGGAAATGGAAACAGCTTCCAATGCTCCATTATTGAACCTCCAGTTGCCCTAATCTCTTCATAATTCATGGTTCCAAGCTTTGTGAAGGTCTGCTACATTCATTTCCTCTTCCATGAAAGTGTGACTCACTTGCTACCTGGTGTGTCAGTCTTCATCCTTCCATCTCTCCTGTATACATTTAGCATCAGGCCTGCTTCATCTCTGGATCCTGTATATTTCTCTTTCTGTTTTCCTACTGAACTGAATGGTTCCTGTACTTACATGTTGTTTATTGTGCTATTCTTTTTACAGTCCCCCATGTTGTAGCCTAGGTCCTACAGGTCACATCAAATTCTACAACTGATGTTACTAATTTTCTACAATGCCTAGGGCTTGACACCACTTACATTAAGAATATTTCCCTTCTTGTATCTACGAATTTAATCAAAGATTATCCCTCATCTCTGGCCTCCCCTCTGCATCTGGATTTCTCTTCTCACCCATTAGTAGCTGCTGCCCTGATGAACTCAAAAAAAAGGTCTCTTTGAATAATATTACATTAATTTTCTCCAGACTTCTCATTAGTATTTTCTTAATCTTGATCCTGTGCTGTCAACTCTGTGACCTGTCAGTGGATGTCACCACTCCATCCCTGTGCTGACTCCTTACCTTAGGAACATCACTGAACAGAGACAGTAAATGTCAGTTCTCAGCGGGTTTCAGTCAACACTACTCCTGGGGTATCTGCAATTTAAAAAATAATAAAAATTGAGATGCACAGATTAATTCACAAAACCGCAAAATCCCATGTGAGATCTTTAATCCCCTCTGGATGTGAAACTATAGACTAGAAATCAAGCCTTGTGACTTCATGAATTCAGTAGCAGCCATACAGGAATCTGAAATGTGACCTTCATGCATGTGGTCCAGAAATAATTAGTACAATCATTGGTAGAAATGCATGGAAAATACCAATTTGATGTATCTGGCACTGGCGTATTTGTGGGTGGTCATTTACAAACACTGTATTTGTCTACCAGAAAACCATCCATTTCCATGTTTTAACTAAATCAGAAAGATTGGAAAAGAGGGGTTTTCTGTTTCCACTAAACACATCTGTCTGCTCATCTATATACACTCATGCAGAAATTTCCAGTCACTCAAGTCTCCAGGGTGTTTGAAAATGTCTGAAGTCTCTTTAAAGAGCAGATTAGCATGTATCCTAAAAGTTAGACAGTAATACTATTTAACTGCTCTATTTTTCCATTATGGGCCTGTCAGCAGGAATATGTTGCCCTATAGTACATGACAAGTGAAAACGCTAGTAACATTGTTTTTCATAGACAGAAAAAATACCAAAGAAGCAATTTCTTAGCTAAAATGTCACCTGTTAGATGTATGGGGCTCACTATATTTTTGTTGCCCTGGTAACGAATGGTGTAAAATGACTCCTTTGCACAGCTCCATCAGAATGATTGCATCCTGGTTTTTCCATCATTTTACAAGAGGCTGTTTTCATTCTCCCTTCCTGACCATATTAAGTGTAAAGAGATTGAATTACTGTGCTGTACACTCTCCATCCAATGTGGATTTAAGAGTTGATATTGATGTACTGAGAACTGCGTTCTTCTTCAAGAAAAAAAAAGCTACAAATTATAATGAATTTGACTTTTATGTATCGACCGCTCAAGTAGTGAAGTAGTGTTTCTGCACCCAGGGGATAGACATGGCATGATCAGCATTTTTCACTTGAACGAATCCAATTGATAAAGCAATATATTCAGTGTCACTTTGCTTGATCTCCAGGTTTAACAATAGTCATGCTAAAAGTAGATACATTACTCCATAAATTTCACTCATAAAAAATGTGCTAGCCATTGCTTTATACAGCTGCACTCTTTCCAACTTTTCACTGAGCAGGGCAGAAAAAGACGAACAGAAATATTGTGCCAAAAGCATGTAAGTGTGGGCAAGTGGATGACAAGTATTGGGAGTACTCATGAATTTACAGCTAAAAAAACCCAATACAACACTGTGAGGTGGGTGGTGATTAGCTTGTGTCTTAGCACATGTGCACCTTGAGACCAAATGCCATTTTCTCATTGATACTGCACTGCTGGGCAGCTACAGAAGAAAGCAGGGAGTCATTACTTAACTAATAAGGGTACACAGAAACATTCTGAATGTTTCTGAACATTACAGTACCTAACTTTTTTCATTATAGAAAAAAATATTGTGTTTCTCACTAAAATACAAATATGATATCACCACACATTCTTTGTACTGCTATAGTACGTGTAAAATTAGTGCAACTGCTGAACTTAGTTAATTTGCCTTAATTAATTTTCTGCCTTCTGAACCGCCTGACTTCCTTTTCCATATTTTCTCACCACTTTTCATACCCAGGACTGGATCATACACAGTGTGTTTTGGCACACCTCAGATGTGTTTGAGAAGGATAAAAATCTCTCCTTAAAGAGAGTATGAGTGCATCAGGAGCAGCAGACTTCACTGCCTGGTGAAGGTAAATGGGTTACCAGGGCAGGGTTAGCAGTCAGATCTGCGTAGTGCCTGTGGGCCTGAACCCATTGTCTGGCTATGTGATCAATTGTTATCAGCTCATGAAGCAGAGCCTCACATGCTCAGGAAATTTTAGACAAAAGACAGATGAAGATTCCCATTTGCTTAGCAAAGCTGCAATAGCAGCAGTAGTAGTAGTAATAATAATAATTAGCAATAATAAAACCAGCTTCCTAAGAAATAACAATGATAAAATGTCTAGCTTTTGAACTGATGGTATGTACACTGTTGCCCACAAAAAAGCCGTATTTGATATAAAGTACTGTTTTGATTTGTTTTGTTTTGTTTTGTTTTTTACTGTGCTGTAACAATGGCATAGAGGATAATCTTCTCCCTTTGGGGGAACCAGTATAAAGGCTTTTTCATTTTGTGCTCTATCACTGAAACCATTCCTCATCCATATTTTAGGGAAGGTGAAGGCTGCCACGCATTACTGCCCTGTGAAAATATTTCCTTTGCAGGATTATGGCAGTAGGAAGAACTAACAAGCATGGAAAGCCCTTTCTGGAGTGTGTCACACCTAGTGGGCTTGGGCAGTCAGCTGAGAAATTCTAGGGTGGCCGGGAGTTTGGGAGATAGGGCACATATCAAGGAAAAAAAATGCCGTGAATGGTTGGAAAAGCAAAAAGAGTGGTGTCATGGCGATAAAAAAGAACCTGTTCAAGCCTCCCTCACCTTTGAGATGTTACTGCTGTTGCTCTCCTGGCTAAAAGAGGCTTCTTCCCTGCCTTCTCAGCAGTATTATGAAGGCAATGATTTGTGTTTTGGATTCATGAACACATTATACTTAGACCAAACTGTACTGCTGCCCTCTCCAGAAGCAAACAGCCTGACAGCCTCCTTTCTGCAGCTCGGGGTTAAATTTCTGATTACCATTTTCCCTGGGCTGGTTGAAGAGAAAGAGGTGGGGAGAGGGATGGAGGGGAAAAAATTTTTTTCCAAAGTAATTGATCCACCTGCCTACAATCATCTCTGACCTCTGGATAAATGGAGGATTCCACTTTGCTGTGCTTACACGGTCCTTCAATACTCGCAAGCATAAATAAGACTCATTTAAAAAAAGGTAAATCCCTGTGTAAGGATGATTAAATGGTGATGAGAAACCCTACCATAATAAAAGCTCTCAATGGAAAATGAACTTTGACTCTTTTATGTGTGTATGTGTGTGTCTGTGTCTTGAGTGTGTGTGAGATAATTCATCCTACAAACACATTGACAAATGTAATATTTCTTCACCTCTATTCACTGTGATACTTCACAGTAAGGCAGTCCAATTGGCTTCCTGAAACCTCAATATCCATCTCTTCCACCCTTGTCCCCTCTGGAAGGTCGTTTTAAAATCTCTTTTGACAGTTCTAGCTGATTTTATCATAAATCATCAAACACACACACACACACACACACATACAGGCACAGCACCTAATCAGGATGTTGCTGGCTAATTTAGGCCCACTGATTTGATATAACTGGATAGAATTTTATGATACCCTGTGATTGTAAATATGACTACTCTCATTCACAGCCTGGGGAGGCTGGAGGGTCATTACATCTTAATTGAATAATTTCTTTTTAAATCTCCGCAGGCCAGGTTGCTGCTTCTGCTGTGACCGGTCCAGAGCATTGATCTCAGTCTCTGCCTGGCTCCAGAAAATTTTGGTAATATGTCTCCCACCTGTTTCTGGAATTTTGGTTTTTAAGTGTCGTAAAAGGCCACAACTGTCTTTTTGGGAATAACAATGAGGCAATGAGGAGAGCAACCTGGAAGCAGAGAACACATTCATATTTAGATTGACAAAGCATGAAACTTCACCTGGTGGGGCCAAGGGATGGAATGGACTGAGCTGTTTAGGTGGAGAAATTAATCAAGAATACATATCTGTGATGGAAGATGATTGGAGTGATCTTCATGTTTTCTCATATCCAGACCTTAAGAGGAAGCTGAATTCAGTTTTCTGTGTGGAAGGACAATACTTAAGGACTTTCATTCCTCTAAAGTAGTAACATTGCCTTTAGAGAGAGATATTTTAAAAAATTAAAAGTTGTAATTATGTACATGCATCCAAGCACAGGTATGTATAAGTTTTCATATACATATTTTTCTTTTCCTTTATTTTTGGATGTAAGAATTATTTACCCAGAAAAGAACAGGAAAATCCCAGGATTTATTACAGTTGTTCTGTCTAGGGTCACTGTTACAGAAAATGTTTGGCTGGTATTTATAGGCTGAAAACCAGTCCTGTAAAATTATTTTTTGCTCCAAGTATGTCTGGGCAATGTTAGGAAGGCTACAGATGAACTCTACAGTATTCTTTTAATTCTTACGCTTGTAGATTAAACTTATGCCAGTTTAAGGGTAGACACTGTCACTTGTTCCAGTAGGGGTTTTTTTTGTGGTCTCAGTCCAATTTCAGCTAGCAAAGGAAATGTTTTCCTCCAAAGCACAACCATCACAGTTTGCACTTCACACTAAAAGGCTGAAGAACAAGAGGCAGGAGTAGTCTGACCAACATCACTCCCTAATGTGGTGCCTCAGACGGCAAGAGGCACACCAGAGTGTCAGGAGAGGGGAAAACACCATGAATTGATTTTATGGACAAAAAACCAAGCCTGTCCAGCTGATACCTGTCTCTACAGCTAGATTTCTTACCTTGTTTTAATGTTGATTTGAACAAAAAAATGGGTCACACCCCAACCCCAACGTCCCCAAATATATGTTTTTTAACTATTTTAGATTATGTGACAAAATCTAGCCTTTTGAATGCTTCAGGCTGCATGGTAACACTGCCAAAAGATGAGCAGGAGAATGCATGCACTGTTTTTGTAAGAAAAAAGACCACGGAGTAGGAAATCATGGGGTGTGATTCCCACAACCTCTGAATCTGCTCAGTTTTTTTTCTTTAAAAAGAGGCAGCAATCAGTGCTGATTGAAATACCTTTGAATGCAGTTATAATGAAATTCCATTTCTCGTCCATGCCAGAGTTGCAGCCATTGTTGGTAATGGTCTCCTTCAGAGCAATACAGTCATTGCTGCCTTGTGCGGTACCATGCGAAGCAGAGGCAGGCAATCCCTGAATACAATTTAACAAGAACAGGAGTTGCTGTAGAGTTTTATCCAGGGCTCATCTGTCTGCTTTCTGGATCTGTCCTGAGAAAAGAATAAGCTGTGCATATTTCGTGGGAACAATGAAGAAGACCTGATAAAGTGCATTTTTATTTCCAAACTGGCAATTTGGGTAATTTTACTTTCTTGTCCAGGACCCTACGATGGTATTGTTTACACATAATGGTCCATCGTTTGAGACACTGATTATGCTGGACTGTAACTTGTTTTATGGCAGGTCAGTTCAAACCCACTTTAGTTTGACATGATATAACACAACCCTGTGGATGAATCAGAAAAGCTGCTGCTTTAAAGGAACATTGAGTGAGAAGCACACACACTATAATAACTCAAAATAATTTATTCGCATTCAGTCTTGTTATTGACTTGCAGTGAGTAACAGTTGATTTTTGTTGTTATTGGATATGATGCAGAAATTAAGGACCTTTACTTACCCAGTTCCAGTTTAAGGGTTATTACTTGTGAGTAAGGTTTCTTATTTTCCCATGTGAGTTAATACACAAAAGAGCTTTGGTGACAGATAGTAAAAGAGTATATCTGGCTGTAATGTTTTCAGTACTAATAACAGGTAGTGCTTCCTGCATCAGCCCCAAGATCCAATCCTCTCTGTTAGTTTTAGAAAGAGATTCATGTGAGCTAGTGATCTTTAGTCCCCTTCTAAATCCAGTTCCTAAAGAAAAAAAAATATCCTGAGAAACAGATCTCTTTCTCTAGTAGTTTTTCTCAGTGTGCGATGCATTTCAGCCTTGTAAAACATTCTTCACAATCTTCCTCTTTGCTTTAAAATAAGGGTCCCTGATGGACTCTGATAGCACTGGTGCACCCCACTCAGTGCCAGGAACCTAGAACCCATAGTGGACTCCTCCCAGTCCAGATGAGCTGCAGGAGAAGTGCAGATGATGGCAAAACTTGCAATATTGCAAAAATCAACACCTGTGTTTCAACCATAGGACACCACATGAAACAAAGAAGATTTTACCAGTCATTGATCCCTGACTTCCTGCTACAGTGACCTAGAAATTGAATTCTAGTATGGCTATGGCAGTTTGTAAATAATCCTAAGTGGGATGGAAGTGGTGACACCATCTAACCTTAGACAGCTAGGGGGTGGATCCCCACAGCCCAGAGAGTCATCCTTATGCAATGAATGGGAAGAAAGAGGAACATATTTGAGTCCATCTCATTTTAGCAAAGGCTTAAATAGGTCAGTAAGACTGCTCCTAATATGTGCTGCTTTCTCTACAGTACTCTACAGTACTGCTTAAGGAGCCCAGAGAACTAAGCCTGGTGTACACACACACACACACACACACACACACACACACACTTTGCAAACATCTAGAGTTACTGAGATGAATCCTCCAAGGCTTTTGCTACATGGTTCCAGCGAAATCAACAGAAGTGACATGGCAGAAACTTACCTTGACAATGCCTAGCTCTAAGAGCTGTCAGAGTAAATTAGCAGTAGGAGAAAACATTTTCATAGCACCAGTGTCCTGTCTAAAATATTGTAAGCCTTAAAAAGCCACCACACAGAACAATAAAGGCCAAATAAGAACTCTTGTACTGGCGTATGAATATTTTAAAATAGTGCTTCTAGAGGGTGATTTGACTGTACAAGCAAAAGTAAATGTGACAGAAAAGCCAAGCAAATAAAGAGTTTCCTGACCAACTTCACTTGTCAAGTGTTTTATGTTGTAGTGGTATTTTGTTTCCATTTGAGTAGAAGGGGCAGCATGTCTTGAAATTGTGTGCAATGGGGAATGTGCCTGCCCCCTGTGCATTTCAGTAACCACACTTTAGGAGAGACCCAAGGTCCTTGGATCTCCTCTGTGAGACAACGTCCTGCTTGAAAAATGCAAAACAAGAACTGGTGGCTGGACCCTGAACTAATTTAAAACCAGAAAAAATTATACATTTCTAATAGTGAGGGTGATTAATGCTTTTGCCAAAACACAATTTATGCTTTGGTCAGACAAAAATTAATGGACTCAGTTTAGAGGTAACTAGATGATTTTTTAAAGTGTTTGATATAGGATGAGGTGATTTGGGATGATCTAGTGGTTCCTTCTGGCTGTATGTCCTCAGAGATGTAATACTAACCATTGGGGCACACACAAAAAAAATTACTTCTTTCCTTGACTTCCTTTCCTCTCTGTACACAGTGTATTACAAGATAGCATCTCCCACGTTTTACAATAATGCATTTATCATCCAATTCTGCTCCCAAGGCAGCACAGCAGTTGTAAGTGGGTGACATTTATTTTCCATGTTCTTCCTTCAAGGATCCTGCCACATATTAGCCAGATAGCCCTGTTTGATGATCTTGCCAAATTGCCTGTTTTGAGTTTCACAATACTGAATCAGAGCTTCCAGAAGCAGCGCATTGTCTCTCAGAATGCATAATTTCCTGAGACACTTAGCAAAAAAAGTTTAGGACGTAAGTGTGTAGAAACCCATTGGCTGCTCCCCAGTATGATAACTGAGATCCTTGTACCTTGCAATGTTCATCTCCTGGATTGTTTTCAAGAATAAATAATCCAAAATTCAGGTGCCAAGGGTCAATTTCCTACAAAAGAAGAGAGAATAATGGAGCTGCATAACAGTGCATTGCATTTGAATTATTTGTGCGAGATGAGGAAAATAGCAGTTCGAATTTATCTCCTCATTTTAAAAGATTATAAGTTTCTGTAGTTCACTTACTGATGAAAAAATTACAGAGGCATGATGGCCATGAACATGTGAGACTCTATCTGCCTCCTGCTCTTAGGCTCAAAGAGGGGAGATCATAAGGACAACGCTGAGAGACAGAATGGAGTAACAGCAGTGGAAAATGAGAAATTCTTAAGACATCATGTTGATTAATTTTCTGGACCAGCTGTTTCAAGTCTTTGAAGTCATCTTCTTTGGTTTGCAAATTTGAAAGAGATGTACAGAGCTTTGTGATTTATACTTGGCCTTAATGAAGATCAGATCATACTTTCCCAAAAAAATCAAGAAACGAGAAAACACCTGAGAGGTGTACTTTCTGGAATAAGCTCTTCCATCAAGACATCAGGATTTGTGTTTGTGTAACTGGTAAGATTCATTTTAATGTCTTGTCAAAAGAAGAAGACCCTAACCATGAAGAATTTTTTCTTCTGTAATGACTTTTTGTCTTTTTTTTCTCAGTTCTCCACATGTAGAAAATAGCTTTCACCCGTACTTTTTCCCTGATACCTCCTTGAAACTACTCAAGGCTTAAAAATGGAACCATGGCTCCTAATTTGTCATGGAGCCTTTCCATACACATGGCTCCAGCCCAGTGAAAACACTATACAGACACGTGTGCTAGATGTCACTGTTCTGGCTATTTTGTTTACCAGGAGCTAACTCTCTGTTTCTATAGGGTCCCTCAGTGCACAGATCTAAAGATGCAGTCTAGCCCTGAATCTTTAGCTAGTCAGAACACAATTCTTCAAATTAATTGATCTCATTTCCTGCCAGGCTTCTGTGCTTATTAGCCAATGTGATGCCAGCTGTAGTTCCTTAAGTACACCAGAAACAAAGGGCTATTATTTCTGGCTAAATTCCAGTAGGCTCATTACCTTCTGCTTCTTTTAAAATTCCCTATGCAATTATACTACATAAGATTTTATATATTTATTTTTTATTCTTTATACTGCTTTTTGTATAGCTGTGCTCTGTGTGCTATCTTCCACACCAGAAGAGGCTGCATTTAAACAACAAAGAAAGTAATGTCTCAGAGTACAGTAATCTGACATACTGTGGGGTTTAATAATTTTGAATTTTGCTATTAATATTATCCAGGATTATTATCATTTATGTATAATCAGGCCTGCCCTGCATTTTGGACTGCTTAGATGAAATGTGCTGTATAAATTTCATTAGATGTAAAAGGTGCTTTTGGAAGTGGATGTGTAAGATGTCTAGAAAAGCGAGACTTTCAGATCAGAGTTACAGGTCATTTCTTAGCTGACAAATTAACTTCTCTGACAAGGGTTGATGGTCAGCACAGTGTGTTCCAAGAGAAAATTTCCCTCCTTTGCAACAGACAAATTCATTTCCCCCTATTAAAAGACATTTTTAAGCAGAATATGATATAATTCCTGAATGAGATTTTACAAAAAATGAGGCACACCATGAGTAATCACATTGCTTCAGGCATGATGGATGATGCTTTGTGTGACATTATTTTCTCGAGCTTCATGAGCTATGTACAGGCACATGATGCAATCTATTATTGAACTAACCTGTGTGAAAGGGTTTGTTACAAGGCTAGTATGGTAATGAGTATAATCTAGGAGTTTGCTGGGGGAAAAAAAATCGTGGGTGTAGGAATATATTTCCTGCATTTTTGGTGACTGTAAAATAAAAAAGGGAGGGTAGGAATCCGCTGTAAATGGGGTTTTAAGCTGAGTGGAACTCCCTCAGGCTTCCCTTCGGACAGCTCTCCGGCAGGGGTTTGGTGCCCGAGGTCGGGCTGGCCGCAGCCGGGAGGCAGCAGAGGGCAGTGCAGAGCTGAGGCTGAGCCGCAGCCGCAGCCCTGGCACTAAATCTTACTCTTTATTAAATAAATTCATAGGGCTAATTTAGCCTCTGAGGAAATTAAACTGCTAATTACATGTATATAAACCACCGAAAACGGGCCCGGTTTTTGCATCCAAAGGAAAAAAAAAAAAAAAAAATTCAAATTGCCCCACTTTGTCTCTCATATTTAAAATATGATGTTTTGGTAATGGAGATGACTTTGAGGAGATTTTGTTGGGGTTTTATGCATGTGCTTGCCTGTGTATGTGTGTTGTGCCTCTATCTGTGTGTGTGCGCCTGTGTGCATGTGTTTATAAGTTTGCGTGTCTGTACGAGAGGGTAATCTAACCATTTCCACAGTCCATCTCCTGCTGAGTAAACAATAGTGCTTTTTTTCTCATTCATTTATCTAAGCCAATGTCTTTATAAATGCTGGATAATATGCCCTTGGGTAACATAAGGGCAAAGCTCTAATTGAATCAGGTCAAGACTCCACACATTATCTCTGATAGCACTTTTAAAATGTAGCTTCCTCTGTCAGATCATCTGCCTCTGAATCATGGTATTGCAGATAATTCTAACATTAAGATATTAGTATTGGGGAGCTTATAAATATACAGTTGCAAGAATTATTGGCTGGTGATGTCAAGCTTTCTCTGATCTGTTAATAATCCTGATAGTTTTTAAAAACCATCTCAGCAAGATCAGTGGATGTCTTATGACTTAGAAATGCATGTAATCCATAAAGAAGGATAAACATCTAGTGTTTTAGATCACTTGAAAGACTTTGGTATCATGAAATGCCTATTCCTTTCACATGTGTCTTCCTTTAAGACATTTGAGAACAGAACCCAAACCACAGTGCAAAGGAACAAAACAGATATTTTTACTCCATGCCTGGATTTAGCAGCCTGCATGGCTGAAAGATTAGACATTAAAACATAATTGGGCACTCACCCTTGCATCACCATCATGAAGCTTGTCTGACTGACACCAGCTTCCAAAAAAAAAGATTTGGGAATATCCTGTCCTTACAGTGACAGAGGGCTTCTGGCACTGAAGTTCTCACTTTCCTGTATGTCCCCATTAATAGCTCTGACAGTTTCATGCCTGGAAAAATCTCTGGTTTCTATCTACAGGCAGACCCGAAGAGACACAGTAAGAATGTCTAAAATCATGGAAATGCATCGTGTTTTGTTACACCTACCGAGACATTCTCAGGACATCCCACCTCACGTAGTGCAGTCATGCTAGAAACAAGACATGAATCGCACAAGCACTGTAAGATTGTCAGGGCTATCTCTTAGGTTAAAAGATTAACATTTAGCACTATTTTCCTCTCAAGATGAGAAATTTTGTCATCTGAGAAGGCAAAACCTGATATATGCCCAGATTGAATGCTGGAGGTATATATCTCACTTACATATATTTTTCAGTTTGTTCTTTTAAGTCTTTTAAAGGTTTCTTGAAAAGATAATAATGATCCATTTTACTTATCCATCAAGAGCTTTGAACTGAAGGCTTTTTTTCCTGAGTATATAGTTAGAGCATTAAGGGCAGTATGGGTAGAAGAGCCAATCAGAGTAATGAGTCTCCACTGCTTGAGAAATCCAGATTAATCTAAATCAAATACTTTCCACTATGGCAATTTTAACTAATTCCCTCATGAAAGTATAAGAGATATGTGAAACCCCTACAGTCAGCATAAACCTCCTGGTAGGGCTAGACAGGTAATACCTTTTAAGCTTGTTAATGTCTTATCCTGCTGGTTTCTACAACTGACTCAAAGAATAGCTGGTACTTCTCAACCTGTCATTACAGAGGAAAGCAACTTTCAGCATGGAGATGGAAAGGGTGGTGCTGTGTTTTGTATATCATGGCTTCATAATACCAGTATGGCTAGAGCTCTCTGGGCTGATGTAATGAACACCTTTATTAGTTTTCTCAATGCGTTTGTAACATGTAGTCAGAAATATTCAGGCTTGAAATTCTTTCAGAAGGAGAGGCTTATTTATTTATTCATCTGTGGGTTAAACATTGCTGTTGAACCCACATGTGTGTAAGTCTGTGCACAAAGGGGCACACCAGGCCTACATGCAACAGGTGCTGCCTATAGAGAAGATGGAAGTGCTACCATTCAAAGTGGGCTAGTTTAGCTGCAGTTCCTTCTATTTTTGATGGAGCTGCAATTTCTATGTGGCTATTTAAATCCTTTGCAGTACCAAAATTCATGGTTTGGTATTGTTTTTATAAACATGGTGTTTTATGAGCTCTGTGCCCTAGAGTGTCAGCAGTTGTACAAGAGTAACATCAGAGCTATACTGATTTACATAATCTGAGAATCTGTCTTTTTCCCCTCTGAGTTTCCTCTGATCAGTGTTAAATGAAGATTAACACACTGAAAAGTCTTTGCAAATCTGAACATTATAAATGAGGGAACAGGAGAGAAAAGTTTAAAGAATATATTCAGAGCCATGCAGACAGGAAAATTCAGAGTGTGAATTTCCCATTTCGTGATTTTCCCTATTCTAGAAAAAACCCGACAGAATGTCTGTCCAGAATAAAAAGGCAGCACAGGGCATCATACAAGTGTGAAAGGGGCTTCTTTCATGGAAGTAGAAATTTCATACATTTCCCTTCTGATTTTCAGTCACTTCCCAAGTTTGACTCCAGTCCTGCCACAATAGAACAACTCCCTAGTGGCTGCAGACCTTCTGGTGCTGCCACTGAACCCTTCTACTAAAAAGCTGTTGGGGTAATATACAAAGCGATGAAGAAAGTGCACAAATGCTTGCTCATATTTTCTTTCTTATTGCTTCTAATTTAATAGAGAAAAAAATTCTTACCAAGAACTGAAATATTTGCTCCTATTAGCAATGAATGTCATTATCCCCATGTTCTCTAGTTACGGGGGTTTTTTTTGTGTTTATTTGGTTTTTTGGGTTGGTGGGGTTTTTTTTTGGTTTTTTTTTCCAATTTAAAGGAAATTGGAGAGCATTATTGAATTGTTGTTATTTTTCTTACTGCTTCTGTTAGACACAATGTCTCATGCTCCACAAGAAACCCTCCTACAGACATTTTGATAATAATAGGACAGACATCTTGTGCTAAAAAAAAAAGGTGTTATTAGGCACCCAGCAATTTAGCACAGTAAACTTTCAGATACTGAACACTGTCTCAGAGTTCTTGCAGAGGAGAGTATTTAACCACCAGATTTTGAGATTATTTTGTCTCCATCAATCAGCTTCATTCTTGCAAGCTCTTTACTCTTGGAGGCCATAACTAGACAGTATATACAGTCAGAATAATTTTAAGACTTTAACCTATTGATATATACACATATATATTCCAACTCTGGTATGAATTCCTACTTTTTGTTCCCCCTTACTGAGCAAAACTGTTCATAAATCCACTGTGAACATATAAGTTCTATTTAAATACAACATGTGCACCACCAGTTTCTCCTTTTGCCCTACAATGCTTCCAAGGTGTACCCTGCTTAAAATGCAGCCATGTAGTCATTTAGAAACTAGATAAAATCTGTAAACAAGCTGCTTTTCTTGGACAATAAAAAATATGAATTATATAGGAAAGGAAGGGTATAGATGATTGGGTACTGAAAATATTCATAATACTACTTCTCAATTACTTCCCTGGGTAACCTGTATTTTTTTTATAAACTCCTTGGACTCAGCATATTCATTTCTGTAATATTATGACTTATGGTCTCAGAGGTCATCCAAGACAGACCTAATGCTTCTACCTAGTCTTTGGGTCACATTCTCCTGTGAAATAATGTGAAAGACCATCAGGAACAGGATCTTCCTTTCAGCACTCCGGCAGTCCTCCACTGGTTTAGCCTAAGGAAGAGCTGAGTTAGATGGAGCTGCTGTCTGGACTTCATACACCTCACCTACGTCCTCGTATCAACTTCCTTTGTTCCTCCCAGACTAACTGAAGCGAACTATTATTTAGGAGCCCATAACACCTCAGAAATGATCCATTCAGTAAAAGACTGAAATATGCTCTTCCAAATAGCTATGGGCAAATCACTATGCTACAGAGAAGGACTGGGACAAATTCATGTGTATTTCATTACAGTGAGAAATGCAGTAAGAAAAATTAGGTGAATCGAAGTGGAAAAAGATAATTTAATATAAGAGGATATCTCCTTCTACATGTCAGACCATATTGCAGGGTAAAAGAAACAAAGGCCATAAAAATATATTTGGTTATGTCTTTTTATAGAGGCACTGCTTATTTATGCCATTAGAGTTCAAGTAACTTTGCTAATGGAGAGAAATACCTGAGGGAACTGGTTCATTGCAGCAGCTACAGAAATTTATGCATATAAGGTCTGCTGCTGAGAAAATATTTCCCGTTTTTTAATCAAAGGATTCTGGATAAATCAAATCAAATGTAGACAATATAAAAGGCTAGTAAAAAGATCAGTTTCATAGAAGTATTTCAGGATATATGTCAGCAATCTTTGGAAAGTCTAAACCTAAGGAGAAAATTTCATCATACAAATGATATATTGCAAACAGTTCTGCCAAAATGATTTTACAGGTTACTAAAGAAAGTTGTATTGCTTGTAACAACAGACTTACTATCAATTTTTTTATTTTTTTTAACAGCATATTCTTAGGGTATCAGTACCCATCATTACTGCTTTGCTTTCATCAGCTATCCCTATTTGCAGCATGACATACAAAGAAGACATGAGTTTACTGCTGGGTTCTCTCTCCCTTGATTCTTCAGACAGTGTAGAAAGTCCTCTCTTGGGACATGTGTCCTCAGATTACCCAAACTGTATGAAAACTCTGCAGTTCAGATTTTAACATTAAGATCATGTTAAACAGACCGAAAAAATCAAGTCCTTTAGAGTAAATATAGGTCTTCAATGAAATATGTATTTTTTCCTTTCTGTTTCTTACATCTGCCAATAAACTATTTCATGCTCAAGATTAGGTCATTGCCAGTTGGAAAACCCAGGAAAAAGGTTTTCTTTCCTTTTTCAAACTCCCAAAGCTTTTTGGGTCTATTATTTTTCTGAGGTTTTACTATGATGAAAGATGATGGAGTACTGATGACCTGGAAATTCATTGCTCATTAGACTCCCAATGTGAAATCTCCATCTCACTCTCTGTTCCTGAGCTGCTAAGATAATTTCTGGGGATTGTTCCTGACTGGTGAACCCCAGGCACACACACAGATACTGTATCTTTTTTTTTTTTTTTAATTTTATTTTCTATGACATAACCTCTTTCTTTAACTGTGGCTTTTTCAACTTCCCCCATTTCTGATCTCTCTGCATAGTCACCTACACATGAAAAGTAGTGTTTTGTCCTTAGTTTTTAAGTTACAGAAAATTTGTAGCTAATTTTTTATTGCCAGAGCTGTGGTCCAGAGAAATTGATCACTTTTCCTAAAGTTACAAGAGAAGTCTTTGCCAAAACCAGAAGCATAAATGACAACTCTTCATCTCAGTTCAACGTCTCAACCACAAGGCAATAGTTCCTGCCTCATACATGGTCTGTTAAATAGCTGTAATTAATTGCTGCAGTAGTTTCCAGTTTATCAAAAGCAATAAATAAATAAATAAAATTCACATTTCCTGCGTGATTGAAATTCCACCTTTCAATCTCAGTGGGTAAATATGATGCACATCATCTTACTCTGAGTAGTTTTATCAGGCATGATTGATTTGATAATAGGTGGGTTTCATTTTAATATCAGTGACAATGGAGGGAGAGTGGAATAAGAAAGTGGTACAGTATATCAAGCATTTAACAAAGACAGCCTAAAAATCAATAATAATCCTTCACTGGTGGCTCAAATTTTCAGACAAGTTAAGCAGATGAATGGCCCATAATGTCACTCAGTAATATTAGTCTGTTCATAGGCTCACTCTTCCAGTAAATGAGAATTGTTGATTAAAAATCCATTCTAGGGATGCCCACCAACATATTAAGTAGTTTGCATCTTCCCAGTGAGGTGAAAGTATTAATCCTGTTCTTTTTTTTTTTTTGCCTTTATTTGGCACAGTTGATCTCTCAACACACACTGCTTTATTTTTCTAATCTTTATGAGGAACCTAGTGAGAAGTTCTGCATGCCATGTCCCACTGGCCCCATGTGGCCATCAGTGTACATGGGAAGCCTTCTCTGGCACTGTCATCCTCACATCACAGATGTGGCAGCTCTGAGACACTCTTTAAGGTATATATGTGGCCTCTGTCATAGCAGCTCATGTTCCTGAATGAAATTCTTACCTATGAGTCCTAAAAAACTGAGGGGAGTGGCTGATACACCTGAAGGCTGTGCTGCCATTCAGCAGGGCCTTGTAAAGCTGGAGAGTTGGGTGGAGGTTCAGCAAGGGCAGGTGTCGGGTCCTGCATCTGGGGAGGAGCAGCCCCAAGTGCCAGCACAGGCTGGGGCTGACCTCCTACAGAGCAGCCCTGGGGAGAAGGAGCTGGGACTCCTGGTGGATCACAAGCTGTCCATGAGCTGGCAGTGCCCCTGTGGCCAGGAGGGACAATGCCATCCTGGGGTGCATCGGGAAGAGCATGGCCAGCAGGTCGAGGGAGGTGATCCTCCCCCTCTACTCGGCCCTAGTGAGGCCACACCTGGAGTGCTGTGTCCAGTTCTGGGCTCCTCAACACAAAAGAGACAAGGAGCTGCTGGAGAGGGTCCAGTGGAGTGCCACAAGGATGATCAGGGGTCTGGAGCATCTCTCTTGTGAGGAGAGACTGCGGGAGCTGGGCCTGTTTAGTCTGGAGAAGACTGAGAGGGGATCTCAGCAATACAAATATCTCAAAGGTGGGTGTCAGGAGCATGATGCCAGACTCTTTTCAGTGCTGCCCAGCGACAGAATGAGGAGCAATGGCCCTGAACTAAAACACAAGAAGTTCCACCTTGACATGTGGAAGAATTTCTTCACACTGAGGGTGGCAGAACACTGGAACCACTACTCAGAAAGGTCGTGGACTCTCTTTCTCTGGAGACATTCAAAACCCAGCTGGACACATTCCTGTGTAACCTGCTCCAGGTGACCCTGCCTTGGCAGAGGGGGTTGAACTGGATGATCTCCAGAGGTCCCTTCCAGTCATAACTATTCTGTGATATTCTGAATTCCACTGAGAATTGGAAAAGAAAGAATGAGGGGGGGAAGAATTAAGAAGAAAAGAAAAAAATTACAGATGACTACCAAGCACAAAAAATAAAACTTTCAGAGTAATTGAAGCAAGGTATTATATTGTGGCAAAAACGAGCTTGACAAAAGCACATTCAAGGTGAAAAGCGTACTTCACTTGACTACCACAGTACATTTTGAAATTGTGAATAAAATGGTATATGCAAAATGGAAGGTAATCAGCACAGGTTGGGAGAAATTTTCTTTTTTAGCAGGGGAAGTTTCAAAAAAAAATGAAATTATTTTAAAAATATTTGTTTTCTAAGTTGTACTAAAGAAAAAAAATGAAAACAGAAACTCAAATTACTTTCTTTCAAATGGAATGTATGTGCCTTATTAGTACAGGAAACATCCATCTTAAATTTTATTTGAAAATATCAACCACCTAATCTGTTTTAATTTTTTTTAGAATAATTCCAGGTGTTTGCCTTTTAAAGAAGTTTTTATTTTTTTTTGTAGTTTTCTTTATAAATTGGAATGTGATCCTAGATGCACTTCACAGAGGGAATTGCCAAATATTGATCAACCTTATCAATTATGAACAAGTTCCTCACCGAGGTTCATGTCATCTTGGAATTGTGTGAGCCATGAGCATTTTACAAGATGAATTTCACTCTGGAAGAGATCTTTAAGTCCTTTGACTCTCATGGGTTTATAAACCACGTGTATTTTCATTAGTTGCATATAGTCCTTTTGATTTTGGTTAGATTGCTTGCATAAATGAAGTTATACAGACCTGTGAGTTTTTGAAGATCAGAGCCACTGGGGAAAGAATGCAGCATATAAAATGCAACAGGAAATTTAAAATGAGGCAAAGGTGAGGATAGCATGTAATGACAATAGACAGTTATGTGCTCTAGTTATGGACAAGTAGGTTGCAAGGTTCATTTTTACTCCAATAAATAAGTAGCCATAGATTATTTCGTTCCTGACAGTCTGATTGTTATCATTCAGGGACTCACTGAATACAGTGGGCATCCTCCAGGGCAGGTTCTTGAGAGCTCCTGCATGAGTGAAGCATAAAACCCTGCAAAAATAGATAAAGAGACAGAAGAACAAAGTGTTATGATGATACTGTGAACTGGAGTGAAAACAGGCATTGGTTAATGTAATTTGGATTGTTTCATATTTAATTAACTAAGAGTTGATTGAAAAATTCTGCCTGAAGTAAAATAGTACCGGGTGTTCAAAATCTCCGGTAGTCTGAGTGCTTGTAAAATGTCTTAATCTGTCTAAAATGAGAAAAAAAGCAGTACTTTTTTTTTTCTGACAATGCTAGTTATTGATCACACTTCATTTGGAATTTTTCCATTGTGCACAATTGCTTGTCCACCTCCAATGTCAGTTTGCCAGTTTCTCTTGTGATTTATCAATAGCAGTTGCCAGCCAGGAGGTTATTATAGTTCAAGTGGAATTAATGTGGCAAAGGAAGTCTATGGGCTCAATGAACAGAAAGATAGGATTGAATTATTACCCAGGAGATGGTGGTTCTCACCCCCTCGCAATGAATTCAGAATCAAGTTGCTCTGACAGCCAAAGGCCAGATTAGTGCTACCTCTATTTTTGCTATCAGCTCTAAACCTTTCACAAACAATACATTCATTATTACTGACTCAGGGGGAAAACAAAAAAGAGGCTTCAGCTGTTCATTGACCTGACCTCATCGTGTATAGAGCAGGGTAGGAAAAAGACACTTACAATAGCAGTATATTAAAAATGAAGTGTGCTGAAAGAAGTGTTGAAACAAGTCAGGTGTTTAGTGAACTGTCAGCTTAAAATTTTTTAGAGAAATTGGGAAGGAGGAAGCAAAATCCAGGCTGGTCATGACAAGAATTTTTAAATAAACACTGCATGTTGACACGGGTCAAACTCTAGTAAATTAGCATTCTAACTGGAAGCAGAATCAGGTGTCGTTTAACTCAGTATAATAATGGTTTCAAGTGATTTCCAAGTTTGAAATGCGATAAAAAATCAGGGCTGTTTTTCTGATAAGAACTAGACAACACACATAAAATGAAGACAAGAAAACACAAAACAAAGGATCAGCAGTTTTTGGCTTTTGAAAATTGCATGGGGTCCAGGGCTCTTAATAGGTTTAAACAGGGGACATGCTGATGTGGGACAAGCTGTATTCTCACCTCTTTGTTTGGTGGGGTAATTTGCTGGAAAACCTGTATGCCTGCCTTTTCTGTGTTTCAGAGAGCAATGGGTCTTTTTGTCAGCACATTGGCAACATCTTGCACCTGTGTCTCTGAGGGAAAAAGCTCCACAGAACTCTAGGAAATTGAGAGGTAGGAGGTGATTACTGATAATGTAGGTAAAGCTAGTTAGATTCTTACCCAGTTCCTGCAATGAGGTCAAACACAGCACTTGGCAAAGGCAGTACTTACCGTGACTGTTCAGGCTGTGTGTGCTGACTGGCTTACAAAATGGAAGAAAAAAAATTTTGCTTGTGCTTCCTCCTTTACCCCAGGAGATGATAAGGTCTTTCTCTGTCCAGATGCCAATTTTCATGACACCTGTAGGAACCTAAGTGCCTTCAGACTCAATCCTGTTGATCAGTTTCAATTATATTTGACAGCAGGGTATAAAAATTGTTAGGAGAGGGCAACTAGACAGCAGGACAGAGACTACAACTCAAAAAATGTCGAATCCTATAGAATAACACAATGCCTGCTGTAAGTACAGGTGAATTTTCAGGTAAAACAAGAATTAAAGGAAAGGCATAAACTAATAGATTAATGACAAATACCATGGTGGGTCTTTTTCTTTGAAAATAAGGAATTGATGAGGTAGTGTGAGAAATCCTGTAGCAACCAACCCATACTCTTTTTTTTCCTGCCCATGACGGCAGCACAAGTCTCAAGGAACACCATGATGAGATAAAAAAGAGTTCCTATTTGCAAAATCTTTGCAAGAAGTGCTGTATCAGAGTAAAATGGGGTTATTGTATTACAACTAATTAATCTGTGGTATAAAAAGCAAAAAGAGGTGCAACTGCATAGCATATTTTCTAATGTTCTGATTTTGATAAATGTTACTTGCAGTGGCAATAAATTAATTGTTATAGAAAAGTTTAGATTACGATTTGTGGAACTGCACATCTCAAAAGCAGGAGAACATCATCATTTTCCTCAACAAGGGCTGAAAAATAAGTCCAAGATAGGGGAAGACTTTTATCTCACTGTTCTCATAGTGATTAATTCATCACAACTGCATTTCTCATACCATACTTTCCCCAGCTGACATGCTGTGGTTTCTGTTCACTAGATTCAGAAATGTCTTGTAATTTCCCAGTCTTCATGTATAAGCCTCTTCTCAGCTCAAATATTTCCTGGTTGTATTGGATATTATCACATCCTACAGACGGTATGTGTATACAGCAGTTGTTTTCCTTTTTGTAATTAACAGATTATTTTATTCAGTTGTCAATGGAGGTAAAGGTGCATGAGGTTTTGTCCTTCTGGATGGCTTTTTCTCCTAATGTAATTAATTGAAATAATTCTAGACATTAGAATGTATTGATAATTTTATCATATTCCTTTATATTCATATTCCTCTGACGGGGCATTGGAATGGGCTGCTCAGGGAGGTGATGCAGTCACTGTCCCTGGAGGTGTTTAAGGAAAGATTGGATGTGGCAGTCAGTGCCATGGTCTAGTTGTGGTCCTAGATTGGACTTGATGGTCTTAGAGGTCTTTTCCAATCTAATTGTCTCTGTGATTGTATGATTCTATATTTTAAGGTGCTTTATTGGCTTTACTTAGGGTTATAATTTTTTAATATGTATTTTCATTTTGTCTTTCTTGGACATGTGAATTGCTGAGGACTGTGTTCTCCCTATTAGACTTCAGTAGAAGATCTTAACTAAGTTTCTAATGCTTTGAAAAATATTTGTTCCTTTTTTTATAGTTATCTGTCGTGGATTGGAGCTGAAATTAACTGACAGGTTTTTAGTCCAATTACGCTTCTGCGATTTTGCATATTTAAACTTGGAGGGTGCGAAAGGCTGCTCTCTGGCATTCCAGCGCGGGAGGAGGAGGTGGGAGGGGGGAGAATGGCTCCGGGCCGGCTTCTCAGGAGCCGGGC
>VZRO01005482.1:6201-46931 GCA_013397915.1 Daphoenositta chrysoptera | reverse complement strand
AAAGACTGTAAGATTACCATGGGAGAGGAGAGATGAATATGTTTTCATTGCAATAGACTGTTTTTCTCCGGGCGGGCAGGACTTTTGCAAGTAGCAGTTTAAAAACCACGGTAGAGCAAAGAGAAGACCTCTTTCTTTCCCCTAAGTTTGAAAAACTTTGTTAAGTACCCTAATACTGAACCGAATTCCATCATTTTTATCCTTGATGCAAGCTGAGTGCAGGAGGAAATACTGGAAAAGGAGGGGAATGTTTATTTCTTATTCTCTTAATTTTTCTGGTTTTTTTCTTTTAATCTTAGTAACAATAAACTATCTTTATATTTTATAGAAGTTTTTAAGCCTGTTTTGTCATTTCTCCTAATTTATATATTTATATCTCACAAACACAAATTAGTGAACTGAATCCCGGCTGCTGCTAGTGTTTTCAGCTTGTATATTAAACCAAACCCATTACATTATCTTAAAGCAACTGATTGATTACCTTTCTGTTTAACTTTTGTTATGGTCTTCAGTTCTCGCTTCAGTTAATGTCTCCTACAGATATGTGCATATTTCATGATTTGTTACAGAAAGATCTATTCAGCTTAGAATAACACAGTCTATTTTTGGGTGCAAATCTCAGTGCTAAAATCAATTATGCATTAATTGATGGGACAAATATTGGGACAGATCCTGAAATGTCTTATGTTTTACTTGTATATAAAAAGAAAAAAGAGAGGTATTATTTACATTTGTGTTTTGACTTTCAGAAAATCTTATCTCATGCAGTTGAAAATAGCCACTGTTGTGGTTTAGGAATTGTAGTCTCCAATGTAGTACTCCCACAGAAAAAACACACACTGCTCTCCTTCCCCTGCCTCCAACTGGAGCCACAAAGGAAAAAGATCACGGGTTGGGATTAGAACATATTACCAGAAACCAGCGATGAGACAGGAAAATGAACAGTAACAGAAACAATATTAATACCAAAAGGTGTAAGAAGAGGAATTATTCACATAGAAAAAACACACTGTAATAGAGAAAGGAATAGTTTCGTTTCACCACGGAAGGAAGCTCAAATGGAAGGAACCCCTTCTCCCAGAAAAGACTTCCTTCATCCTGTCCCCTGGCAATGACAAGAGGTGGTGTACAATAACTTTTGTGTCCTAGCCATGTCCCCTCCTGGCTACTGCAAAAATTAACCCTGACCTGGCCAGAACCAAGACAGCCACATTCTGTGAGATCTAGCATCCCCTGTGTCCTCTTTTTTTCCTTTTTTTTCCCTAAAATAGAGCATAAGATGTTATTTGGAGCCTCCCATAAATTCATTATTTCAGACCTGGAATGTTATGAAAATCTCCCAATGTTATAATGCTAAAATTACAAAGAATGGAAACGTTGCGGAAATGTAAAATGAGTGAAATTTCCATGCTCTATCATCATGTATATGTTCATTCATATCTACACAGCTGTTAAGTCATAGACAGGCAAAATACTTCTCTTATTCACATAGACTGGTCCGTACTGATGTCTGAAGAAAAGGCAGTTAACACCACCTCTATTATGTATTTACAAATAAATTCTTTTGGCCATTATTAACATTGTTTCAATCTTTGCAGTGTTTATAAAATGTGGCAAATTCAAAAGAAGTTCCATGCTTAACTCCTGCAATATGAATTTTGAGAGTGCCACAAGAGAATAAATCTCATCAGAATAGATTGATTTTCTTTGGAAATATCCCTACAGAACATCAGGATGGGCCATAACACTGCTTGAATTCAAGTAATTTGACATCAGTGTGGAAAGGATCTTGTTCAAGAGGTTTTAAATATAATGATCATATTGTCAACCTTTATAATGTAAATTTCATGACAATTTGAGCTTTGCAGCAAATGCTGTCTTGTCAAATCCATTTTTTGAAATATATATTAAGGAAATGCATTTTTGTGTAGAAGGAACATTAAAGGAATTAAGGAAACTCTTCTTTGTTGCTTCTGATTTAAGGCACTAGCCTCTGCTGCTGCTGCAGGGGTGACTGAAGTGCCTACTGCTGCTAATGGGTTACACAACACGAGCTGGTACATCTAGAAAAAGTTGGAACAGTATGAAATTTGACTCCGGAAGGCAAAGCACTGACATCATGGCCTCATCCTTCTTCAATGAGAGGAAGTCACAAATTGCTTTTGCTGAGTATCATACACTAATATTTCTCTAGATCTTGAGCCAGCTGCCAAAATGGAAATCCATGACTTGTCATAGGCTAATGAACTTCTTGTATATTCCTGCCACTCTCTTTTTTTTTACCTGAAGCTGGAGGTGAACAATTCTTTTGCCTAATTCACTTGTAAAATGTTGTGTGATAGTCATGTTCACGGATTGACTTTTCTAGTTTAGCATGCTTCTTTTGTCTTTTATTTTTTGCTCTAATTTTTTTACTGATTTTGGTCACTTGGATGCTAAACTGTGGTTTGTCACATGTGAAAGTGTTTCTTTTTATGAGAGTGGGGTGGTCTGCAGTGACCTTCTTTTTTATTTATGTGTTTTCCTCAGCCCATTCCTGTGACTCTGCATTTGCTCAAGAGATATTGGTTGTTACTATACCATTTCTTCCCCTACGAAGATGGTTTTTGTCTCCCTGATAAATGTGAAAGGCATACATTATGCTTTGATTTTCCCATATTTGCATTTGGTCTGCGGATTGTGTTGTACACCTTCTTGCCTCTAGAGGTGGACACCCTTACCTCATCAGAGCAATAATTAGCTCAAGGTTTGTGGCCTGCCCCAGCATGCAGTTTCAAGGTTTAGTGTTGTTAAACCTTAAAACTTTCTTTCTTGTTCTATAACAAAAATACTCTCATCTGTAACTGATTATTGAAATTTGCTACGGCTTTAGGTATCAAACGTGCAGAGAAGTAAGAGCAAAAATTATATTCATTTCTGAGCAAAATCAAGCCTTTAATAATGATTGGGTGGCTGGGTAAGTTCTGCCAAGGGGTTAAGTAATTCGGAATTAACAGATGAGCAAATATGAAATGGAGGAGTAGCTTTCAAGTGCCCAGAAACTGTAGCCTCTTAGCTTTGTGGGCTGTGAAACTAATACCTATTCCACTGTTATTCACAGTGGATGGCAAGTGCTACATTCAGATGTAGGTGCTTTAATTTTTGCTGCACACTTCACATACATTTCAGTTTTATTTTATTTTAAGGCTGATTTCATAATTTCATAGTCTACAGTTCTATATTTTTAGTTCTTGTAGTACATTTAGGAGGCGAAGATAAAATTTTGTAAGAATACAAATCTATGTCTTTTTTTTCTATAACCCCATGTCAAACACTATTAACATAATTAATACTGATTAAATAATTAACAGAATTTAATTAAGTTAATAATTTATTAGAATTTAATACTGATTGAGCAAAGCACAGAAAACAGACCCATGAGTGGTCCTATTTACTAAAAAACCAGTGCCCTCTAAAGTTAAGTGCTTGCTGAAGAGTTTCATAGGATTGTACACCTTAACAGTCACCTCTCCTTCCAGCCCATTTTAAATTTCTTCCTTTCAACATAATAATGATAACAGAAATTATGATGATGAAGATGATGATAATAATAATAATACCAGCACCACTTTATACACTCACACCTGATATACTCACTCAAGTCTGAAACTATAAAATATTTACCAAGAAAATGTTAAAGTGCTGGTGAACTAGAAGTAGATAATTGGCTTCACAGGCCAGTCACAACTTTTTTGCTGCATGTCATCTGTCACCAGTATTTTCTTTATTCCAATGAGAAGTCCTCTGGAACAAACTCTTATCTTCCTGAGAAAATAAGTGCTCAATATATTGATATAAAATCAATAAGTCAAGTGTGTTAAGAGAAATTTAAATGAAGTACTGAACTTCTTGTAAATATCAATGTGATATGTAACACTTCCTGTTTAGCTTACTTTTTTTAGCTTCTGTGGAAGCTTGTTGATTTTTAAACAAACTGCAGTGTTTTAAATATTCTGCAAGAAATTTATTATTATAAATGTTAGCTCTCTTGTAACTGGACTTAAAGCCAAGTTTAATTTTCATGTTAGAGTGACTAAAATATGAGCTTAAAAATTCAAAGTATGGACGGCATGGTGTGAATATAGAACAAGACATGAGTAGTCTATGTCTTCTTGACCTGACAAAAAAGTAAATAGATGTGTAACATGACAGTCTGGCAATTCATGCCGGCTGATCCATGAGGTACTAGCAAATACCTGTTAATCACTGACTCAGTCTCTGTTCACAAATATGGTATTTAGTTAGATTAGAAGAAAATTAACTGAATGATAAAGTGTGAAATTATACTTAAACTTTGAGATTATTTTGTTCCTAAATTTCTCAAACGGTGAAGCAAAATATGCCACAATAAAATGAGACATCATGCTTATGGAGGAATGGAATTTACTAAAATATGAGAATGATACTTTGCAGTAATTTGATAAGTTTTCCCTAAGAAAGTCAGCATGAATTTCCAAATGCTGAAAGTACAGTGTACTTTTTTTTTAGTATTTTTGAACACCCCTAGTTTGTCCCGGCTGGATTAATTTTCTTCCAGTATTAGATCCACAGTTACCAATCTCTACCATTTTAACACAAGAATCTCACTGCCAATGGCAGCAAAACAAGAGCTATAGTATTTCAGAGTATACATTTTTCACCTTCGTTAGTAAATGTAAGAAGAGAAGAATGAAAGAGTGAACAAAGCCTTCAGAAATCACTAACAAAGGTATTGACATGCAGTATTTACTGACTTAAGTATAAACATTGAATTTTTGGAGAAGGAGAAGCAATTATCAAACCAAAGTATTTTTTCTATTGGTTCACCCATTTCAGAATGCACTGTCAAGATCCTCTTAGCTAATTTAATGTACTGCTCACAACATAGATGAATGATATTTTCATTAGTGATGAGGAACAATATATTAGGAAAGTTACCCGCAAAATTTTTATGAATGTTTACCAAGTGTTATCATGTTCATTACAAAATGAGTATCAGTAAGACCAACTTCACTGAACTTTGAAGTTTCAATGACCTATTCCTGAAATCAGGAAATGTGTGTGATCTTCACAAAACTGTTGTTAAGAGCTATCTGTCTAAAAACATTTGTTCTTTCTATGTTCGTTTAACAGTTGTGAAGAAATTACGTTATATCTAATGGTTTAATATCTTGTCTGGAAACAAATCACAATTAAATGATTAAGGGTTGAGTTCACAACACAATGATATGCAGTAGTCTTGAAGTATTTATGCAGACTGTCCTGTATGAGAAAAATATCCTAATTCTAAGTTGAGGTGCTGTGATTCCTCTCTTTTGCCAAAACAGAGTCTTTCTCTGTTTACCTAAAATGCCGTAATATCTACAGCAGTATGTGTGCAAAGGGCTGTGAGGAGCCAATTCAGTTTGAATTCAGTCCTTTTTGTTTGCCTCAACTCTGGTTGTCGTGGCTGTCAGAGGCATGTCGAGGAGGGGTGCGCATGTGCCACGTGCAGGAGGCAGCCAGAAGCAGCCTTGTCTCTGGGAGACACCTTGGCCTGGCAACACCCCCCATGAGGCAGGCACTAGGAAACACTGTGGGGGGAATTCTTCAATCTGGTCGCCAACTGGTCTCCACCAAGGAACGGAAAAGAAAGGTTGCACTGGACCAATGGATCCCTGTTACCAGCCAGGCTTTGGGAGGGGCCGGGGGGATATAAAACCAACCGTGTTGCTGCTCGCTCACTGGGGGCTCCTTACTGTTCACTTGCTGGCCCTCTCTGCCCTCTGCCCTGGCCCCAGCCTGCCTGCCTTCTGGCTCTCCTGCTCTCGCTGGCTCGCCCTCCCACTGGTCCTACCTTCCTGTGCCCCTGACCGCTGCCCTGCCACATCCAGCTGTCACTGCCCACCCAGCCACCCCCATCCAGCTGGCCGCCACGACCCTGTCCAGGTTCCTGGTCTTCCCATCCGAGCGCCCACTCACTGGGTGTCCGGTGCTGTTGCCGCGCCTGTGGAGCCGTGCCCCTCAGGGAGATACTCAGGCTCGCCAAGAGCCAGCCCAGCCATAGGCAGGCAGCATGCACACCCCCCGTCCCCCCGTCTGGACACTGCCCTGACTCGCTGGGGGTAATGCCCTCTTTTTCTCTCTGTCCCCTCTCTCTCTGCTCCCCCGGTCCTTTTCCATTTTCCTTTCTTCTTTTCTGTCTCTTCTAGCTGTCTTTCGCTCGGGCAACTCCTTTTCCTTCTCGTTTTTGTTATCAATAAGCAGTTCTCAGATACAATGTTTGCCTTGTTTGGCTTAATTTCATTCCTGACCATCCATTTTTAAAAAAGAACTAGCAGTTCCCTACAGTGGAACCGCAACAAGGGCAAATAATAATTGTGGCAACCTTGTCAACACTCAGGTATTTGAATATCTTCAAAAAGAGGAATTGTTTGACAAAACAGCTAATCTTACTAAAGTTAGCCTCATTCTGAACCTGAATATGTTCTGTATAGGTGTACCATGGAACCTGAGAATGAGTAAGGCTTGGGTTTGAAGGGACCTTAAAAATCATGTAGTTCCAACCCCCCTGTCACGGGCACAGACAACTTCCACCAGACCAGGTTGCTCAGAGCCCCATCCAGCCTGGTCTTGAACACTTCCAGAGACGGGGCATCCACAACTTCCCTGGCAACCTGTGCCAGTGCCTCACCACCCTCAAGGTAAAGGACTTCTTCCTCATATCTAATCTAAACATACCCTCTTTTTGTTTGAAGCCATTCCCCCTTGACCTGTCACTAGATGCTCTTCTAAGTCTCTCTCCATCATTCTTATAGGATCCTTTCAGACACTGGGAGGGCCACAATTAAGTTACCCAAAAGCCTTCTCTTATCCAGCCCCAATTCTCTCAGCCTCTCCTCATAGAAGAAGTTCTCCATCCCTTTAATTATTTGTGTGGCCTCCTTTGGACTCACTCCAATAGGTCAATGTCCATCCTGTGCTGGGGACCCAGAGCTGGATGCAGCACTGCAGGCGGGCTCTCACCAGAGCAGAGCAGAGGGGCAGAATCCCCTCCCTCCCCTGCTGCCCACACTGCTTTGGATGCAGCCCAGGACACGTTTGGCTTTCTGGGCTATGAGTGCTCATGGCTGGGTTGTGTCCAGCCTCTCACCCACCAGAACCCTCAAGTCCTTCACGGCAGGGCTTCTCTGGATCTGTTCATCCCCCAGCCTGTGTTGATACCAGTGGTTGCCCTGGCCCAGGTGCAGAACTCCAGTCTTGTTAAATTTCTTGAGATTCCCATGGCTCACTTCTCAAGGTTTTTCATGTCTCTTTAGATGGCATCCATCTTTCAGGTGTGTCAACTGCATCACTCAGGTTGGTATCATCAGCAAATTTTCTGACAGTGCACTTGTTCCCTTTGTCATGGTCATTGATGAAAACATTAAATAACACTGGTTGCAGTTTGCACCCCTGAGGGACACCATTTGTCACTGATATCCACCAGAATTCTGAGCCATTGACCACTTCCATCGGGATACAACCCTCTAACCCATTCCTTATCCACCTAATTCCCTACCCACCTATCCACCTATCCATTCCTTAAGTCCACCTATCAAATCCTTCTCTCTAATTTAGAGAGCAAGATGTTGTGGTGGGATGTCCTCACATTCACAGGAACTCCAGAGAAAGAAAAGCACACAGTCAGATCCTCGCTATCTAACCTGAATATGCACTGCAAGGAGGTGACATGCTGTGCAGAAAGTGGCAAAGGGCATTGAACAGCCTCTGCCACTCCATGCTTCACATCCTTCAATGGTCAGTTCTGATTGTAGAGGACTGCACAGTCCTTTATTCCAACAGAACAGAGCAACAGAATGGCAGTACTGGGATCTGCTTCAGTTGTGACCTACAGCAAATAGAGACAAGGGAAGGAGAAGAGCAAGGGCCATCCCTCTTTTCAGGGTCTCAGGGAACAAGGAGAATAGATACTAATTCTACTGTTTCTGTGATGGTTCTCACCATGAGGATTGCACATCTCAAGGGCAGGGGGCACCAGCAGCTGAATCCTCACCAACTTTGCCACTAACAGCACAAGAAAATACCTGTGGACAACAATTTTAAGACAAAGGCTGACATGATGAGAAATACCTTTTTATACAGTTTACAAGATGTGTTAACAAGATGCCCACAGAGCAGGGGAGTAAGAAATAGGATGCAGATATAGTCAAAGCTTGTGTTGTAGGAAAGGGTGGGATAGCCCCAGACTAACAGCAGGTTCATAATTATATGAAACTTAATTTTGTAAACTTTGCAAAGATTTGCCTTGGGCAATGCTAATTTGAAATCTAGGGATATCACTTAACTCACATGCACTCCTTCCTGAGAATGAATAACCAATATTTATTTTAATTTTGGTAGTTGGGATGGAAATTTCTGAATAATAACAGCCACACCCTATTATCCAGTGATAGTTCTACCCAGAAAATCTATGGTATTTTGTCTGAGGTGTCAGCACAGCAATTTTAGTTAATTTTAGCATCATCTGTAAAAAGAAGCTGGAACTTTAAAGTCCAAAAGATATCCTGACCATATCAGTAAGCTGTAGAAATGCATCAGCTGAATGAGACTGAAAATCAAATGCTTTATAAATTGCATCCAAAATTCAAGTTTTACACCATTCCTATCAAAACCAGTTTTTCTATTTTACAGTTTCATTATAAAATATAAAATTTCATTTTCTTAGCTTTTAGATCCTTTTATAGAAGAGCAAAAGTATACCTCATGAAATCTCCATGAACATTACACTCTATCCATGAAACCTTCATATGATAAAACCAATAAATAATCTGCATTCAGAAATAGTTTTGCACCATCCATTTTCTCAGTGATTTCTCTAGGACCCAGGACTTTTGAATATCAAAGCAACTACTGAGTGCCTACACTAAGGTTTTGAAGTCTTGCTATCTGGTATCCAGTTTCTAAAGCCTTGGTCAGAGCTTTTAAACTGGTATACCATTAAAAATTAGTTTTATTTAGCCATTTTGAGACTTAATTGCAAAATTCTGAACTGTGGTGTTCCTAAAATCAGGAAGCAAAAGACTTTTGGGAGAAAGAGAAGCTTAAAAGCCATTGCATGGGTGAAAGAATACAAATTAAAAGGCGTCAGTCAGTTACAGCTGCATGCAGGACAGCCTTAGCTGAAATAATGAGGTTTAGACTGCTTTAAATAATTTTAAAATATCAAACCAACTTTCTTCAATCTGCATTTCATGGATAAGTGGTCTGCTAAAATCAAGTTGTAACTTCACAGATGCATTGATCAAGCTAAGCTGATGCTCTCTCCGAAATCCCATCTTCCTCCTCACCTCAATTTCTTACTCATGCCTTGAATGTGTGCAGATATTTGTAATAACAAATCCCTGTTTTTCAGCCAGTGATCTGACTTGCTACCTGGGAAGACAGGGATGAGCAGCGAAGAAAAGAGAGTGTTTTGGTCCACTTTCAGCCGTAGTGACAACTTGTCTTATTTGTCAAATAATGGCCTCAGCAAATTTTGGGATAGCCACAGCTCACTCTGAGCTGATGCAGAACTAGAGTGCTTCGTTAGGGATTTGACTGTTTGTCTCTTTCAGTGAAAGAGCTGTGTATCCAAATGCTCGTCCACTTCTCTCAGTGATATTAACTGCTGTCAGGCCAGATGCTCCACAATTTTGGGCTGTCACAGCTAGAAAATGTACAGTTTCAAACTCCTGGCAAAAGTTGGTTTTCAAACTTCAGAGATCTAAACTCTGTATTTTTGTTTCATATTAAAAAAGAGAACAGCCATGATTTTAAATGAGAATGTGAATTATTATTTTTCAACCACATTAAACTTAAAAAAAATAGCTGCAGGGGACTCTAAAAGGTACTTACTTTCAGGCAGAGGTAAAAACTGCAAAAAACTGCTGGTCCCAAAAATGAATGGTCCAGGAAGTCATGAATCTGCAAAGACAAGTGTACAAACTATTTTGCAATGTTATATGTAGCAGGTGCTACCCATAACATTTCTACAGTAATATAAAACCATTGTACATGAAGGAGAAAAGCATGTCATCAGGGGTTTTTGGAAAAGATTAATGTTGACAATATTTGTAAAGAAAATTTCTGTATTACTCAGATTTGTAGTGCTGTTGAATGCTCATTCAAGAGCAACTACTGTCAGTTCTCTGCTTTAATATCTGTCAACTTGATAGTAGTGTGGAAGGGGTTTTTTTATTACCTTTCTGTTGAGGTGCATTATGGCCACTTCCGTGGCAAGCCTACCCTCGTGGTTGGCTGCTGCCATCTCACCCCTTTTTCCCTGTGTTTGGCTTCTCCCTCAAGAAAGGTCTCTCTCCTCCCACGATATTCCTCCCCTCCCACAACGCTCCCTATTGGTTTTGTACCCTTGCCCGCGAGAATTCAAACCCCACATCCCTGCACCATTGGATGTTTTGTATTCTCCCCTCCCACTCTGTAAAGCATAAAACTCCTGCATAACAGCCCTTCAGGGCTTCTCCGCACCACCATGATGCCCGAATAAACCTTCTACCAGAAGAAGCCCCTCCGCCTCCCTCCCTCCTTCTCTCCTGCGCGCCCGCACCACCGGTGGGTCTGGTTAACCTGAACTGGAACTTCACCGACCCTCCCGCGCCTGCGAGCAGCCTCTGCCATCCTCTCCCGTCTGGGTGGGTGCCGGCACTGGCGAACACAGCCAACCAGACAGCCAGTGTCACGGCACCTTTCCTCTCTATCCTTTACACCTTTCTTATTTTGTGTGTGGTGGCTTCCAAACATTTCTTTTCCTTTTTTTTTTTTTCTTTTTAATCTCCCAATATGAAAACAGATAATTTAATAAGTTAACAAAACCAGATTTTTTTTTCTGCCCAAGAAATTTGGGGAAGTATAAAGTGATTTTTTTTTTTTTTTCTATAAATCTATCTTTATGTGAGAAGCAGTGAATTGGTTGTGCTGAAGAATTGCTGTAGGAGAATTCTTTTCCCTACAGAAGTAGTCTTGGGCCAGTGCAGAGGTGAGATTATGTCTCTTCTCCCAGGAAACAGCTGCCAGTGGGTGCCAGGGGGAACAGTAGTCCCTGGTCCATAAGTAAATATCGAGCAGGTGTTAGCAAGGCATAATCAGAAACCTGGGAAGGACTTTGTGTAGAAGAAGGTCAGATCTTTGGTTCTTTGGGGAGAAAAAAATGGGTTGCTGAAGAAAAAGAAGTGAACTACTCAAAATGTACATCTGAAAGAGACAGGGGATTGTTACCTCCTGCTGCGAGTTAGTAGCAGGTGGCTTAGTGCCTTCTCTCAATGTGTCTGAATGTCCCCGAAATGTAAGCTGATGAGGAGACTTCTGTCATCTGTAGAGAGACTCTGCAGAAATGGACGGAGTGGTTCGAGGTGCCTCCTTAAAAAAGGATCTTGGTGCTGGCATCTTTATAATGACAAACCAAAATTAATCACTCCTCCACTTTGTGTGTATTGTTCAAATTTTCCTCTGGGCCATTAAAAACTGAACTCTTCTCTGGCTTCAGGTCTTCTGTTCTCTTACAAATACTGCAGGTGCTACTACCTCTGTTGGTGAATTTGTTGGAGCACATGACATCACAAGGCCTGAAGTAGGTATTGGTAAATAAAGAAGGAAGACAACTACTATTTTCTTTCAGTACCTTAAATAATTGAGAAACAATTATTTGACGTACATAAAACACATTTGAGAATCCAAGCTTATATATTTTCTATGTATTGGTACAATAACTTACTAAATTGTTGCATCAAGCAAGTGCATCATCAGTGATTTTCTTTAAAAATTTTTTAAAGAAATAAATCCAGATGATAATAAAAATTATTATACTCTTTAAATATCACCCCATCTCTCTGCAGGAAGAAGGAAGATGAAGTCTTGTTCTGCTTCTGAGTTTGGTCTAGATTCTGCACTTGAGTGTAGGTGGCTATCAGCGCACTGTAGGAGGCTGCTTCATGCTGATTTAGACAACTCAAGCTGTGTTTCTGATCCCCAAGTGTTGACAGTGGCTCAGACTTCACCTGGAACAGGATCCAGTGAGATATTAAGAAGGCATAGAGCTTATCTGTGATTTGGTACCTAACAAAAATCCAGCAATCAATGGCTTTGCCAAAATCTTGGTGTGGTCACTGTATTCTGAGCATGGGTGTCATTTGGGGAATGGTGTAACTGAAAGGCAAGGGTGGTATGGAGAATATACTGCATTAATCTTTTTATTCCCCTTGTCAGTTGAAACAAGTTTTCCAGTGGAGGTATTTCCCTATAATAAGAAGAACTCTGAACATATGGAACATATGGTAAATCTACAGGATACTATTTAGGATTTTATTTCTAATTAAATTTTAGCAGTGTTTGAGCCTAAATCTCATTATTATTTAATAGGATTTGTCAATTAAACTTATGTACCTTGGAAACATTTTCTCCATTAAACTATAGTCTTTGTACATTGCTAATTTATTCATGTATCTTGAATTTTTTTAGGGGGTGTGCCTAATCAACCATATTTTTAACAGCCATGTAAATTCATGCATTAAATTTATTCAGTTAAGGGTTGCTTTAATGTGTTGGACCATCCTATCACTGACCTGGGTTTTCATTAGTTTTTGGTTCTGTACCCTCATTAAACATTCTTTAAGAGGATTTCACTTTAGTTAGAGTATTTAAATTACTGTGCAATAAATCTATTCTTTTAATGAGTTTATTCCTGTTTTAAGGTATTAATTAAAGCAGGTTGTGGAAGAAGTAGATACAGTAAATGGATAAAGCAGTGTCCAGGCAAAAGGTTAAGGATTTGCTGTCATTATACAGAATGAAAATCTTTCTGGAGACACCTCATTAATGGAAAAACCTTTCTCTCTTACATGCACCAACAAGAAGTTCATTACTCAGTGAACTTCTGCTTATCAGGGATTATTAGTTCTTTTTTTCTTTTAGAGAGACTTTATCCTCTAGTAACTAACACATCTATGCCTGTAGTATGAGCTTAGCTTAGCTCTGTGAAATAGTAATGAGTGCAGACAGTTTAACCCATGAATTTCTTTACTGGACAGAATGGGAGGGTGGAAAAGTAAAGGACAACATCAGTGGAGTATTTCACATTCAAAGCAGAAAAAATCTTGCAGATTTAATTCACAGACTGGGAATGGAAATGTCATTGCCTCGCTCAGAGGGTTAATCACTTTCTAATTTAAACTGGCAAATTTTTTAATGACACTGTGAAATTAACAGCATTTTATTGTGTTAATTATCTGCAGGACACTACATCATTACTTCTAATAAATGTAAATGTGATTGCCTCTCCTAGGACAATATAGAGACAAGGTGAATTTTTATTGGCTATTTACTCAATTTCAGACAAATTGTTCCCCTCCCACCCTACTGCCATGTAACGCATATTCAATATGGTTTAGTGCACTACCTTCTCTTCTGTGCATTTTAGTCAATAAAGTATATATGGGTATTTTAAAGGTCATCACAGCTCCTTGCTCCCTCAAGATAATTTTCACTCAAGACAAGGCTTATGCTAAAAATCACATTACTGTATTAGAACTAGGATGTAGGATTGTAAAGTCTAAGTATATCAATAATTAGACAATCAACTTTTTTTTTGTTGGCCTTGAAATGCCTACTGGCATGTGCCTTTGTCAAAACAGACAGGAGAGTGCTTTTCCAGTAGGTGTGTTACTTGATGCTGCAATATCAGGCAATGCAACAAATTACATAAGAGGCATTTACAAAACTTTACAAAGAAGTAAAAACGTAGAGTATTCTCCTTTGGCAAAAAACTTTTTTCAACCAAAGATATATGAAACTATCAAACAACAGAAAATACAGGTTTCATACCCATGATGTGCAAAATTCAAAATTCACCATTGTGAAATTACAGTCAGAGTTCTTTCCTGCATATACACTTTTTTCACTTAATCTATTTATCTCTCTATCTAGCTAACTAGCTATATATCTAGCTACATATCTCTCTGTCTGTTACAGTAGATAGGTGATCTGATTTTTTTTTTTTTAATGTATCTTTACTGTTACACCAAGATCCACATTCCTAATTTCTTTATGTAAGGACAGGGCATGTCAAAGGAAAAGCCAGTATTTCCATGGGAGGATTTCAAGATTTTTGAAGATGTTTCTGAACTTTTGAATGTTTTTCTGATCATTCTGGCTATTACAATTTCCAATTTCTGTGGAGAATAGCTGGTGAAAAGAAATGAAATCAGAAACAAGAAATCTATTTAACATAGAATAAGAGGGTGCATTGGTAATATAGACCCTAAAAAAGCTTGGTATTTTTCTGAACTAGAATTACTCCCCTCCAGATTGTGATCTTTAATGATGTCACTGAAAAATGACTCCATAATTTGGCCTGCACACTTGCCACACTGTGAGCAAAGAGACCTCTAAACATAGATCCTTACTAGCCTATGACTTGAATCTGCTATCTACTAATGATTTTCATGATGGCTTTATTGATTGCCTGTGGTAATAGTGGCTGGTCATGAATCTTTGGTGCTCTCTCTCTTTTTAGGTGTTGTTATTTAGGCAAGCATTTCCCAAGTTGCCATGCTGTTTAGGAGGCACATATCCAGATGGCTCCTGGCTCACCATAACCACTTCCTCAGAAATAACCTCCTTAAGCCTTTTCCCCTTGAAAGCATCTGTAAGCAGTTGAAGGTCATGATTGTTCATTCACTCCCAGATCAATATACCATTAAATTGTGACAGAAAGCACTACCACACTATTAAGTCTCCAGTCATACCCTCAATAATCCTGATAAAATGATGAACTGTTTTAACCTCACAATGGCTGCTAACAGTAGCTTGAAAACACGTACCAGTAAGACAGTATTGAGATAAAACTTATGGAAATCCTACCTATCAGATGTTATTGCCCTAAGTGATTCAACTTGTTTGCTTTGCACCCTTGTCTCTATTAAATTAGAGCCACACACCACCACTTGAAATCACGTTGCACACAAGATTCAGCAGAGGCTGTTCTGCTAAGCTCTCCCAGTCCTGGCAGAAATTCCTGTTAGTCTGAGGCCTCCTGTAACTGAATTGCCCTCTTCTAAGTAAAGAAGCAGTGATGTGTCTGTCTCTTTAACAGCTCAAGGTATCTTGGAGTAAAGTGGGATTTTGGGTGAACAAGACACCACTAAGTGGAAAAATGCCATAACTTTACTCACATGACAAAACCTATTGTGACTGACACAAAAGGAAATGTAAATTAGTTGCATTCATTATCTCTTCTTTTCACCCCATACCAAATTGCAGCATATTAGACAAGATACTGTGGCATATTGGACAGCCCTCTCTAAATGCAGTGTTATTAAATAAGTCTCTAAAAGAGAAAACAAACACCTGAAAACTTCTGATATTCTGGCGGTTGACTTATAGCTCACTCCCTATCTGTTTTAGCCATCAGCTCTCTCTAGCCAGATCTCCCTTGATATGTTAATGGCCGAAATGTATGAAAAGATAGGAAACAACAAAGCTTCAGGTCAATTAAGGCTTCCACTGATCTATTAGTGTATCATATGTAATGAAGGAGCCTAAAATCTCTTGGCTGTATCCTAGATACTGTCCTAGATACTTTAATTAGGAAAAGAGACCATGTTTTAATGGTACTAATAACCTCATCTAATTTATCTTCAGGGGTTTTTTAGACGATAGGAAGAGGCAGTATCTAATTTCATTTGCACTTCCTTGACATTTCTAGTATTTCAGGTCATCAGTCTTTTATAACACTACAATGCTGGGATTTTCTGGAGCATTCAAGCCCTCCTATTAGGTAAGGTACAGTTCCTGAGGAAGAGGTGACAAGAAAGAAATCTAAAATAGCTTTTTGCAATTCAATAAGCAGCAATAGAACACTGAATTGAGAGATGAGTTAAATGCACTTTCCACTAACATGGAAGACAGTGTCACAAGAGGCACCAGAGCGGGCCACAAGCAGGGGGTCTGCACCCTCTGTGGACATAGCTTGTTGAAGAGATTGATACAATTTGTTAATCTGAACTCTAATCAACATTTCAGGTCAAGGATTTTCCCCTTGTTTTTAATACACAAAGGCTCATTTAGCACTAAAGTTGACATATGAACCCAGAATGAAGCAACACACATGACAAAAAGTTAAAATATTTATGATAATTTTTATGCATTGTCATATGGTTGATATGCCTAATGCAATTGCTGGGCTATGAATTCCCTGCACAAACCTTGCATTTAAAACTATTTAAATGAATAAAACAACTAGTCCCAAGAATACTTTGTTTCTGCCTGCATAGTAGTCTCTATACTACTTTCTGGTATTCTAAATTAATTTCTATTTTGCAAAGTCCTCTTGAAATCTCTCAGCAGGAGCTCAAGCCAAGTATCTGGCACTGGATTGTTTCTACAAGGAAAGCTTTGTCTACAATATTAGCAACCAAATCGCATAGTACTTTGCAGCATTAGCTAATACTTCTCCACTGCATACATAAAGCATTAAAGAAAAAATTTTGAAAGACTTATAACTTGTTTACTTGTCCTTTCTTTCAATTAGCACAAGCAGCCAATTGTGAAAGAGAGCTTAAATGAGTAAGTTTATGTCACCCTTTATTTATATGAACAAGAATATGTTAAAACTTACCTAAAAAGAGAAAAATATTTATGCCTGGGAACTGACATAACAATTTAGCCAGATTGTTTTTTCTTTTTCATAAAGAAAACAAATAAACCCTAAACTCTGTCCTTACAGCATATTTCTGTAGGTTTCAAGTAATAGAAAATATGGTTTAAAAACTTCAATGGAATCCTAATATAGGTGGTGTCATTGGCTAAAAAATTACTGCTTTGCATTCCTCAAAATTTAGGGTTTATTTTACAGGGAGCCTTATTTCACTAATAGTTGTTAGTCAGGGAATGAAAATATCTCATTGTATCAGAGGTACTACTTTGTCTCATGCATTCAAACCGTGGCACAATAGAGTCAGTACACATGAAACCATTGTGTCAGCACTCTTTTTTTCTGCAGTCATGGGTCCTCCCTCTACTTGTATCCATGCTTTTTTGTAGATATCTATGTTTGAGTCTTAGTCTAAAATAGATGCCATTTTCCATTAGTGTCTGAATTAAAAATAAAAAAAAATAAATGGACAATGGTGACATATATTTCATTATTGAACTGAGTCCTCTTTTGCTCAGAACACATTTTTCCCTCTACAGTTCAAAAAATATGGTGTTATGATACACATATACTTTTGGTACAAGGACACCACCTGGAGTACTAGATCTTGCTCTGGAGCCCTCAGCGCAAGAAAAACATGGAATGGTTGGAGGTGGTCCAGAGGAGGGCCACAGAAAAGATCAAAATGATAGAACAACTGAGAGAGCTGGGGTTGTTCAGATTGCAGAACAGAAGCCTCTGGAAGGAGAATATTGCAGCCTTTCAGTACTTCAAGGGCTGATAAGAGAGATGGGGACATCCATCCTCATTCAGCAGGACCTGTAGTAAATAGGACAAAGGTAATGGGTTTAAACTAAAAGAGGGTAGATTCAGACTACACATAAGGAAGCATTTTTTTACAACAGAGTGGTGAAACAGTGAAACAGGTTGTCCAGAGAGATGGTGGATGTCCCATCCCTGGAAAATTTCATGGTCAGGTTGGCTCGACCCCTGAGCAAACTTGATCTAGTTGAAGATGTCCCTGCTGTTCACAAGTGAGTTTGAACCAGATGACCTTAAAAGGTCCCTTCTAACCCAAACCATTCTATGGTTCTATGCAGAACCAAATAATGATTTGAATACATAATTTGTTAGCTCCTTGTATCAAAGAACTCTTATATATAGCTATGAAAACTAACCTTTATTTCCTCAAAAAGAAGAGACAGGATGTTTGAATTATTTTTACTGGTTAGACCAAGAATTCCATTTAAATTCTAGCATAAAAAGGCTGCTAGATCTGTATTATTTTCTTATGTCTCTGAAATGTGGTAAGGTCAACCATCTCATAAAGTGCAAAGCTCTGTCCTGTCCAGCTGTAATCCTTTTGCTGAAAGACCACCACATCTTTTTTTTATTATTATTATTATATTCAAGTTTTTCTGGATTTCAAGGTCACAGTCAGGATGGAAGACCTTTTGCTGTTGGTTGCCTTTTCTTGGCAGAAGATCACAGGTCACCAGCTTTGTTCTTGCATTTCTTCAAAGAAATAGTAAGGGTCAGGTGAAGATGCCTGATATGAAATGGTTCTCTTCTATGTCCTTCACCTCTCGTTCTAGAATAGGATGATGTATAACTGGCATCTTTCTCCCCCTCCAAAGAAAAAGGGAGCATTGGCAGCAGTAAAAGCTAAAGGAACATGAAAAAAGAAGCAAAACAAACTAGGGAGTAGAATGACAGCCAGCCAGGAAGATTATATTATATCACTAATGTATAACTGAATGGAAATGGGTAGAAGGGGGTTTTAGGACTATTTCTTTTAAATATGGTTTTATTCAATGATATTGCTTTTCAGCTAAATGAATTCCAATTGAACACCTTTTTAACAGTAGGCAAACCTCAGTCTTTGCAATTTTGCAGTACTTCTGAAAATATCTGAAGTATGAGTGTCATTGAAAGCAGAGTCAGAGAAAATACAACACCATTTTTTTGGTGTGTGCTTTGTTTCAAAAATAAAAGTCGGGTTGATTCTTTGTATTAGGATAGAAGTTTCCATATGCTACCCTTCCAAAGCTCAAAGTTCTGTTAGTGTCTATTGAAGTTGCATAGCATATGTGTGCCTATATTTTTGTCCATAGAAAAAAAACGTAAAAATGCCAGAATATACTGCATTTATTTTTTATCCAAACTTTCCCAAGTTTCATTTTTCATTACATCAATTTTCTCTTGATTTTTTATGTCCATTTTCTGCAGAAGAAGTGGTGCACAGAAGAAAAAATTCTACTGTCATCTGTTGAATATGAAACTATGACTGCTTTTTATCTTGAGGCTGAAAAAAAAATCCCTTTTTTCAACTTCTTTTTTGAGAAAAAAATAATTAACATTTTGTCTAGTATTGTTCTGCATCCATAACTATAGCCTGCTGAAAATGTATCATTTCACAGTCTCATCTGCATTGCTAAACAATATTTGAAACAGAGCATTGTTCCCTTGATATACAATAACGCTATCACCCTGTCTCCAAACCGTGAGTAGCTTCTTGTTTCTGAAAGATTAAAATAATTATTGCAGTTACCTAGAAATCTGCTGACTCAGTACTTGAGTTGAATGCTGATTGGATCTCTAATGAGCTAAAAGTGCATTTTGAAAATTGGATATCTCTGAGGAAAGTAATTAACAAAAAATACATAGCTGTACATACATTAGCTAAGTGCAGAACCCTAACTGGATCGATGCTACAACTGGGGATATCTGCAGTGTGATAATATCACCATGCCACTCTGTTTATTAGAAGTGAAAAGCCTGAGAAGAAAAGTTGGTAGATATCTTTGACAAGTCCCTGTGGTCTAACGCCTAGTGGGCTTTTTCCTAGTCCATCAAAAACTACTGTTACATGGCAAAAATTGATATGATGAGAAATCTCTTCATAGCAGAGTGCAGGTTGTAATTATAGTGATACAGTAGAAGTTAGGTCCAAAATTTAATTTCCAGACTGTGAAGGAAGGTTAGCCTGATGTCTGCACTACCTGGTGTTATATATGGGTGAGTTCACTTCAGAAAAATCCAAATAATCACCTCTTCCCTCATGCCAAACAAAGATCAACCTCGTAATTAAAAGAGCAATCAGTTCCTAACTTGCTCACTGTGGAAGAACAGAAGAGCTGCTGAGCATGGAATCCAATAATTTTGTTTAATAATGAATGCAGTAGCCCACACCTAGTCTACTGTCTTTCAGCTTATGCACTTTATGCAGGAACAGTGTCACTTCTCTAAAAGGCAGCCATTTGGGGGCCTGAATGCAGTCCCAATGCTATAGTCCATTTGGTTACCTATTAAAATTGTTCTTTTTGCTGTAGTCAAATTTCTTGCACTTCTCTGCATTTTTCCTCTTTCTGCTACTTCCTGTTGGAAGAGAGGAAACCAGACATAATACTGTCTTATAACCTTGTATAATCATATCATAATATTTTGCCATTTTTTTTCTTTACCCCTTTCCCAATGCAGCCAAAAAAGTTTGTTGACACTTTCACAGTGTTTTCCTAATTGTCTACATTCAGTTTAAAACTGCTTGATATTTATTGGCCCAGGATTTTTTTCCTTTAGCTATGTGCTGCCTTGTGCATTTCTGGACCTGCTATTGTATTGACTAAACACATATGTCTAATCTAAAAAGAAGGTAGAAAACTTAAGTGTCTCCTTCAAGTTAGGCAGATGCGCTAAGCAAATGTTTTGGGAATGACTGTTAATCATCTGAATGAGAAAATATGCGTGCAATATGAATGAAAATGCAAATTATTTGTTGTTCACTGTTTTACTGTTTACTCTATTGAGGCAGTACAAAAAAAATTATAATCTTTAAACAACCAGAAATATCTCAACTAAGAATTAGTCATATTAAAGTGTTCCTTTGAATCACTTAACAAACTGGAAATTATTCATGTGAACTACGCAGAAATATAAATATTTATTACAGCAGGCAAAACAAGGATCTGATTGCACGTTATTCATTAACTGTGTCTTTTCTAAAATACAAAAATTCTTCTCAAATAGATTGACGAGTTTTACTTGTACCTTTCTTCTTATTTGCTTCTTTTTTTTTCTCATTTGAAATTTTAGTCTCAAATTTAAGCATTAGAAGGATAACAGATTAAAACTTACAGTGAGATGTTCCAAAAATATGCACTAATTCCCTAAATCTCTTTTTCTTACTTCAGTATACCCATCAGTGATCATAACTTCAAGTAATCAGGTTTTACAAGAATCACATGAACATTATAAAAATCTTCGGCCGTTTCACTTCATGACCTCAATACTGAAAGACATCTGGCGGAATCTAGTGAGATAAGGGTTAATGTAAAACAGAGGTACTAAAGAAAATAAGTGTTCTATATATTCCACTGATGAAAATATTCCAATGCATGTTTCCCTGAAATGGCTGAGGAAGGTGGATATTCAGACCATATCAGATGGAAGAGGGTGTGTGAACATCAAATTATGAGAACACTTCTTACTTTTCTGGTTTAATCATAGGAAAACCCAAAGTCAGATATTAATGAAAAATGCAAACTAGCAGTGGAGCATAATTAAATCTACAACCTGAATGTAAAATTGCAAAAAATCAGCACATGTTGGAAGGCTCTTGGCACAGTCAAATAAGTTAGATATCACCCTGAAATGTATGAGTTAAATTCTGCCCAGAGAGAAATGATTTTTATATCAAGGTTGATGGGAAAAAACAAGCAACACTGAAGCAAGGCAAGTCATTCTAAAACAGTAGTATAGAGTTCTGTACAAGTAGTAAAAGACATACAGAGAAATCTGTGTGATGACATCAACAGAGAGGAACTTCAAAAGGCACAATATGGTAAGGGAATTGATCAGCAAAAAACCAAACGAAACAAAACCTACCCAGGAATTCATTTAAAAATTACCTTAGCTAGTGAAAAAGAAGACATATTAAGTGAAAAAGAAAGAGAGTTTAAAAACTGTATGAGGGATGTCAGGTAAAGGAAAAGGCTAAGGTACCTATATTTGGATTTGAGAATCATGGAAAAAGAAAATAACTGTTGCTAGTATAACTTATTCAAAGAATGCAGAAAAGTATTTGAAATATATTAGGTAAAATTTCATAGGAACAGAAACAGGGCAATGTCAAGTAACTACAATCTTCTATTTATACAGCAACCTGCATTGCGATTGCAGTTAAAGCGTTCTTGATTTCCTTTTCCAAATCAATGTGTCTGTGTACGTGCACATGAACGTGTGGCTGCACAAATCGCTTAAATGCAGAAAGCAGTGGAGCAGAACAGAGCAGCTGTTTAGAACTGCACAGCAACAAGACATGGCACTTCAGGACAGGAAGTAAAGGAGAATATGGTATCCAACTGAAGCTGCAGAAGGGATTTTATGTCAACAGAATGCAATTACTGAAACTGGAATATTTCCAGAACAATAGAACTAGCATAAGGGAATAATCATTATTGCCTGAAATTGAATATAGTAAAGGAGTTAGTTAGGCAGAGATAACTTGTTCAGAAAAAGGAACAAGATGAGATGGCAGAAGAAATTGGAAAGGGTTGTAAATGGCATAGTCTCCTAACAATGAGTGATTGCGGTTATAAACTAGGTCATACTGAGTGATGGATATGAATCAAGCACTTTTACAGATGTTAAAATGATTTGATCTTTTATATTCCAAAGAAAGGTAAGAATTAGGGCCAAACCTTTCTCTACTTGTTCATTCAATGAACTATGGGTGCACGAGAGAGAAAAACAGCATCTGGCTAGTAAAATAGATTTGAATCTTGCCATAGCTGTGAGTAATGCATGGATATGTGACAGTAGACTCAGAAGCAGGATCTCTGCAAAACAACCACAAGCTGTTAAAGTTTGTCATTAGATTTGGAGACTATCCCTGCTCACCTTCCGAATATCTGTGTACATTTCAAAGAAAAAATACACAGAGAAAAAACCAAAGGGTTGAAGATTTGAAAGTTTTAAAGATTAAAGATGACTTGTTGCTTTTCTTTGCAACAAAGAAGCTAAGGCTGACAACTATAAAAACTAGACCCAAACTCCAAATGTACAGCTACCTCATGTATTTCTTAATTTCATTTCAATAGCTTTATCAATGAGTAAAGCAGAGGCCAAATTTTTCATCTGCTCTGACTCTCTGTAACATCTGCATTAATTTAATCCAGTTGAGGGCTCAGGAAGAACATTTAGCTGTGTGTTTCACTCCGCCTGTGCAGACAGCACTGTAAATGCACCTTTCAATGGAGTGTGTGATTAGAAAGGATTGATAATACATGCACAGTGTTACCCTACAATACCAGAGAATAAATGTGGTAGCATTTGCTAAAATTGATGAGCTGTGAACTTTCTGAGTCATAATATAAGTCACCATTTCCTAAGATTTTTTTTTTTTTTGCTCTGTTTTAGTTCTTTGAAACCTTAAGTAACTTTTATGTAAGTCATCAAAAAAAAAAAAAAAAAGGATAGAGAAAAAGGAATGAGGAAGGCAACATGGAGTGCTCTATATGAGACATTTGACTTAATTAAACATAAATCAGCTTGAGCTCACACAATGTCATCATGCTTAACATATCTGAAATAAATGTCTGAGTAAGTATCTGAAGGCTTCTCAGAGAAAAAGCTATGGACATATTTTACCTGGATTTTCGCAAAAGCTTTTCATACAATTCTATATATGAATCTAATCCACCAGCTAATCACTAAATTTATTATGAGGTGAGCTACTTGACTGGATTAAACTCTGGTGTGTGAGTTGATTTGGTTTAGGGTAGAATGGTGGAATTTAGTTAGAGAAACAGGTCCACTTGGTGATGACTGTCCATTGCTGTTCTTGCCCCTTGTATGGAGATTTAAGAGAAAAAGAAGATCAACTATGGGTGAAATTTCACTTTTCTGCTGTCATATCAGTATTCTTTCATGGAGGCATAAGAACATTTTCCTGTGAGCAAAATTAATGAACAGATCTTGATTTTTGAGAAGCCATATATTTTTGTTTTGAGTAGCAAAACCCACTTCTATTGAAACAGCTGGGACACACCTACCATGTAATGCTTTTAGGGGGGAAAAAAGAAGGAAAAAAGATACTAAAAAGAATTTTAAATATTTTTTTTTTATTTTTATTGTTCTGATCACTCTATTTTTTGTGTTACAGTTTTTCACTTTTCTCAGTGGATCTCTCATATGCACATTTAGTGGTCATAGCTACAGTGGGTGTAGCAGAAAAACATTAATGAAACTAAGCATACTTCCAAAGCTCTTCCAAGACTCTTGGACCATTTATGGATTCGTTAAGCCAGTGGAGATACAAGGTAGGACATTGTGGTTTTGGTATGTGGTCCTTTCAATCTTAGAGATGTGAAAGCGTTTACAGAGATTCTGCTTGCATTATTCCTGCTCTTCCCCCATACTTTCAAAAACTCCGAAGATCAACACATTTCCATAGATTCACAATTTCCTCAGGTCAATAGGCTGTACCTCTCTTGATGATATTTGGAGGTAGAAATGGCAAACCTCTCTGTAATCTCTGTAAATTTCCATGGATTTTTCAATGATCCACTAAACTGTTTCGTCTCCTCTTTCTGCTAGATTTCCTTGCTTTTTTGCTGACCAGGTATGTTTTCCTACAGCATAGCTCTTATGAAGGCTGAACTGCTCATTGAGGTCTTCTTTCAGACCAGACATGTGACAATTTAAACTTTCTACCTGTAAACTCACAACAGTCACTGGTGAAAATCATAACCATTTGAATGGTATTAAGGTCTTTTTCTTCATGTGTTAAACATGTAATCCATGTTCCTTAAGGTTCAGATTGTACACAGTTTACCTATCAAAAGTATATCTCAGCCATAAATCTGTGCTCACTACCAATTTCCTGCAATATACAGCAATTAATTATGTCATGTTATGTCTGTTCCTGAGATTATGATAAAAAGAGATTTCAGAAGTGGTAAATTCTCTAAATTATCAATGCAGTGTTTCTTTTTGTATTAAGGAATGACATATGGAAATGAAACAGACTGAAGTGTGCTACAGACTCATTGTGTATTTGCACATAAGGTGCTTAACAATGTGTATTCTCAGGTTTTCACAGTATGTTTGAAGAGAGGAATCAGATGGGAGCAAAAGTAAAAATCACTTTGGGTTCCATTTCTGACAGCCAATTCTTCCCCTAATACATTTATCTTTAATAACATGGCAGGGATTCTTTTCAGTTTCAGGGTATGGCTACTACTGAGAATTTTGTTCCTTAAAACACTTACATGTGCTTGAACCCTTTTAACACCAAAGCACTTGCTTACTACTGTTCAGTTGTCTTCATATTGATAGGTCAAGAAAAACCCCCACAGAATATGCAAAATCTGGGAAAAAAAGTGTGGATTACATCATAGTCTGCAACCTACTGAAGATGGCCACCAATATTAAGATTAAAGAGATCAGGCACTATCTGGAGACACTGTCCTGTACAACCTCCTGTAATGGTCCTTCTTATGTGATGGGATTTACTGTGGTCTTATGTGTTGTGAACGTAATCCCTGCAGGAGAAATACTTTCTGATAGCAAGACTTGGCAGAAAAATAACCTCTCACTCACCTGTAGAATTATTAAACAAGTTCTCAGTCTTATTTATTGCTGTTACCCACACTTCTCCCTCTTCCTGTTTTTCAACTGGCAAATAGACCTTTCTACAGAACATGAGCCTTGCAATTCTTTTTAGTGTGGAAGCACAAATGTTTTATTCAGTTCTTATATCTTTGCCCAGAGCACAAAGCAAGTCCTTAATAATTTAGTCTTACAGATGACTCAGAATCATCATATCCTGGGCTTAGTCTTAAACCATAGCTATTCATGGACTGAACTTCGTATTATAGCTTTTAAATTCATTACTTTGGGAGCAGACAGTACTTATAAAAGCACATCGTATATATTTTTTGTGCTAAATGTCAAACTATTAAGGTTTATATTTCCTAACTTTTCCGAAGATTAGAGGAAATACAACTTAGTTGCTGTACTTCACAGAGCTTGAGAAAAGCTGGAGAATAGTTTCTGTGATTTCAGCCTCTCTGCTGCCGTCTTCATAATGCTGCAAGAAAATGACTTCAAAGTACTTTTTAACAGTCATTCTTGGATACATAGCAATTACTGTTATGCATTTTATGCAATGATCCTATAGCACTTCGGTGTATGTCCCTGCTATGGGGTCTAGGAATCAGTTTCATAGTTTTATCAGAAAGGATCACTCTTTAAAACTGCTTTGCCAGAAAGATTTTTTAACAGATAATTCATTCTTTTCTAGCATAAATCTCTAACCATAATCCAGTCTGGAGTCACCTGGGGAATGCATAAAAAACATAGGGCTCAAAATATGCAACTTTTTCACTTGAATGACACATCTCTCAATTGAGCGATCTATCTATTTCACCTGACCTCAGGCAGTGATCTGTTTATGCTGAGAAGCCTGAAGAATCTTCTTTTTTTCTTACCATATGTCCTTGCAGACATTACTCTCATCATATGTCCACTGAAACATTTTTAGAAATATCCTGAAATGTCCACTTAATCTCATTGGATTTATAAAAATTGTCAATTTTAATAATTAGTAATTCAGCACTTTGCAAGTGCTAACAAGTGAATGAGTTCTACAGGTCAATAATATGTCAGATCCAAAAGTGGGAAAAATCCTATTAAAGAGTAAGTAGTCAGTTTGGTGGCAAATTCCTGGAGGATTACGGATGTTGTCTCTGATTTGTTCTTTATCTTGACATGCCTTGCAGATGAACTGTAGCAAGATTATAATCATGATCAGTCACCAGAGCCTGAATCTTTGGTGAACAGCAAACTTTAACTTCATGTATTCACATCCTGCAGAAATCAATCCTGTTTAATCCTTCTATTGCATACTTACAAATCTTAGGATAACCTATGTGTTTTAATATCACTGCAAGCTCACAAAATCAAAACCAAATGAATTAAGAAAAGCTGTTTAAAAATTAAACTCCTGTTTAGCTTGTCACCTTGCAAACTAAGGTGAATGTTTATAAGCATGACAGTGGGAAGTCTAATGTAAATGTAGCTGAAGTAAAGGAGAAATACAAAGAGAGAGGTTACTTTATTCAAGCCATCTTTCTCTATTTATGTAGGTGTGAAACGACCATGTATGAAAAGAAGCAACTAATGTAAGCCTCTCAGTAGGTAGGACAATATTCATAAAGTGTCTGATGGAAGACAGAGACTTTAGGCAGGCACTGATTTTATGATGTGCATATGACTGACATGACGCAGATACCTGACGCAGAGCAAGCCTGTATTTTTTTTTTTTTGCTTGACTTTTGATGACTGAATTCTGTTTTTTCAGTATTTTGCTTGACTTTTGATGACTGAATCCTGTTTTTTCAGTATACTGGCTGCTTGCAGTCTGGCAAAAAGTGCTCAGAATATGATGATGTCTTTTTGATCACCAGAAGCTTGACTTTCTAAAATTTTATGTAACTAAATGATGAAAGAAACAATTTTGTTTGGAAATTAAGAAACTATTTATTAGCTAAGTCATGTACAGGATTTTTAGACCTGTTTGTAGCACAGGTTTAGATTGTGCTTCAGTGGACACCAAAACTAATTAGAGCTTTTCTTTGGAAAGAAGAAAACTAACAAACCAATAAGCCTACTTTCCCCATCAGGTCAGGCTGAGAGGCAAAGGAAGACTGAATGTACAGAACTGGAATCATCCAATTTCTTCCTCTTCTTCTTCCTCTTCCTCTTCTTCTTCCTCTTCTTCTTCTTCTTCATCATCTCCTTCTTCTCCTCCTCCTCCTTCTTCTTCTCCTCCTCTTCCTTCTTCTTCTCCTTCTTCTTTCTTCTTCTATGAGAAAGTCAAAGAAATGTCACAGGATGTGGCCTGCACTCAACAGTGAATCTAAAGAACAAAACCAATAAATATCCACTACTTAAGTAAGCCAAGTTCTGCAGGTCTAAGATGTGATACCTGTGGGTACAGGGTACATAATTCAAACTGATCAGTGGGTTAAGCAATGTACAGATATTAAAGTGATGTAATAGATAACCCAGCAATATGCGCATACTGCTTTGCTAAGAACATGGATTGTCACTAAATAAAATTGCTTGTAAATTGTCTGTAGGTGGTGTGGTCCAGGGTTAATCTTATCTAACGCCAGATGAGTTAAGTGTTAGGATCCTTGAAGAGTTGTCAGCACAACATGTTAATCAGGGATGTGAAGTGCTGCCTTTATGCTGCTCATATTTATTCAAGCATAGAGGTGTACAGTCTGGTAACCAAAAATTACTCAAATATGTCGTGTCCCTCAGACATATGTGTTTGTTAAAAGTTGTCCCAAGAGAAACAACTTTCCTTATTTCTAGTTCTTTTATCAAATCTTTGCTTATTGATCTCGAAAAAGCTCATAAATGTAGTTCAATTTTATTATCTCATTTGTACAGTAATGAAGCACAGCTGCACGCAACCCTGCTAGTATTTATAACTTCTTGTGCAGCGGTAGGTGTGTCATTTTTTTTTTATTTCTTTATGAAAGAAAAACTTATGCTAGTAACATGCTGTCTGAGGGTCTACTACATTTTTCTTACTATTGCTGTTGTATCCTTAGACTGTGCTTACCAAGCCTTGCCCATTTTTCTGTGTGTTGCTCAAGAGCAGAGTAGCAGAGTTCTGGTCTCCTAAAGATCTGGGTCTTTTCCAACCTAAACAATTATCTGATTCTATGTTTACAAAACAAAATTGAGTGTAGCTGGGGGGTACATTTGTCTTCCCCAAGTCAAGAAGCTAGACTGTACTTTTCCTTTCCTGTGTACAGAAACATAAATATCTTTTGAAAACACAATTTTAAATGAGAATAAGCTATATTTATGTGTCTTCAAATGCAATCGATCAAAACACATCTTGAGGTGGTGCCAGAAGTAGGTTCAGTGACAAAGAATCTGAAATTCTTCCTGTGGTTTTTCCAGGAGAAAGAGTCAAACCAAGAGCTTAAAACAATATCTTTAAATTATTATGTCTCTATTTATTAACACTTACTTTACAGGTTTTTGTAGTAATCTTTTCAAAGACAGTTTTTATTTTAAAGGAGAAGTGAAATACGCTTACCAGATTAGAACTAATATTAACTTATTTCTTGGTTATCCCTGGATATCTGATAACAGATATTGACTTAGATTGAGTAAAACTGGGCTTGGTGGCAAAGTTTACAATGATCTTATGACCCCATTTCAGATTAAGGTAACAAAATTCAGCACAGTACAAGATTTCATCTGTACATCCTAATTATTCAGGACACTGATTATTTTCTCTGAATTTTGTATCTCCTTTAGATGTTGGAAGTACAATTTAGCTTCCTAATTAAAGGTGTGTGTATATATATATATATATACACACATATATATATATATATGTAAGACATACATATGTATTATATCGTCATCTAGGAGTCAATCCTTGTTCATCATACTAAATGATTACATGATGTGTGACTAAGAAGAAGAGGTTAAACCTGGAATACTTTATTTTTGTGCTGGCAAATCTTACTTTCTGCAGATGAAATAGCAAAGAAAATTATACGAAGAGCTGACTGCTTCTTCTACCTTTAGCTGAGTTGGAGGTGTGGTCAGAGTCGTTCTCTTTTGTGAATTTTACATCTTCTTTGGAAGATGTAAAAACTGACTGAAACTCCCAAAGTCACACTTTTTCTTCCAAACTCACTGTTTTGCTTGACAGATGGACTTAGTTGTTTTTCATTTTTCCAGAGTGAAGGGCTGCTGACATTCATCATTCCATTTGTATTGTTTTACTTCCCTCTTCCTTTTTTTTTTGGAGGATAAACAAATAACCAGGCACCGATATAGAAAAAAAATTAAAAGGGCATTGCGATTTACTACTATGTGCCTTGCTTCTCATTTTCTAACAGTCCAATGAGTTCACTTGTTTTCACATTTTCTTGAATATACGTTATAACCAAAATCTGACCCTCTTTCATACATCAAATAATTCAGCTTCACATTTAGTAAAGGAAAAATCTCACTGCCAATTGGGATATGCACATGCATGCTTGTGTATATATGTACATGCATGAAGTTAAGTCTTTTCAGAGTTATTTAGATGCTGACAGTCACTATTGTATGTTATCTTACACTTTTCCACTTTTTCTTACTTTCACCCAAATGACTGTATGGGTAATTGGAAATGCATCTGCATAAATTCAGAGTGATCCCTGAATGAGAAGGAGTGTCAGGGAGCATATAAATTCAGAAATACAGCTAGTCCTTACCTGGGAAAAATAATCAGTGATCTCCCTCAACTATTTTTTTAGTCCATTTTTGCTCTAAACCATAAAATTTTCGGTTATCCAAGCATTAAATATCTGAACACTTAGATTTTATTAAGCATGAAACAAACCTGAGTTTAATTTAATTCTGACAAACCTTAGGAAATTACAGCTGTTGCTTATAAAACGAATAGTTCAAATAAACAAGTATTTCTTTTTAGATGGTTTCCAAACTTAAAATCACTTCTTTCTGTCTGTCTTTCTCTTTCTTCCTTTTCTCCTGCTTTCATTCTTCCCCTCCTCCTTCTTCATTCCTTCTTTCCTTTCTTCATCCTTGTTTTCCTTTTTTCTTTTCTGTCTCTTCTTGTTTTCTTTTCTTCCTTTTCTTTCTTTTCTTTATTCTTGGAATGTATTTTATCGTCTGTCAGTTTTGCCCTATGATATGTCCTCTTAAATTGGATCTGTAAGCCCTTCATAAAGTTTAATAAATCTTCAGCATTTCACCCTAAGGAAATTATATTAAAAACCTTCAAATGTGAAGTTGGGCCTGCAGACGCACAGCACTGGGAATTATATCACCATAATCAGCTTGTAATGAAAGCCTCTGTCGCTGTTCTCTCCCAATCATAATCTGCCTGTCTTTATGAAAAAAGGGGGGTTTGTCTGGGTTCATCTGCAAGCTTTAATTGGAAGATGTCTTCATTTCATTCCAGCCTACTGGGATAATAACTCAGCCCCATGTTTAAACACAGGCCCTTGCCGCTGATATTTTTTCATTTAGTAAAGCATGTCTCTTTAAATGATTTAGCAAATCACCATGAATGCCAAGGCGGGATGATTGGCAGCTCATTGCTGGTGCACCATTTGCATGACATTTGTTCTTCAGCCCGGAAAGCTGCGGCAGGTAAACAAGCAGGCCCTGTACCGACTCCCTGTGAGTCCTTCCCTGTTTATTTTCTCATAATCAAATGACATTTATGGAGAGGCAAATGCAGCTGCACATATATGGAGAAAAAATGCAATCAGGCCAAACATGATGACTTCATTCAGGTGATATTTTGATTAGGGAAAGGACAGCTTTATGGCATAGAGTTTCTTACAAGTAAAGTCAGTCAAATTCCATTTTACAATCTCTATTTTTAATATAAATACTAGGTTAAAATAATTCATTGCATCCAATGGCACCATCAATGTTACAATGCAGTATGTAGATGTGTAAATTTCTTAAAATTCCTCCTTTTAAGAATTCTTTAATTTCATAAAGTTCTGTTCTGCTCTCTTCTGAGTCATATTTTTTGTAAGGGTCACATCTCTCTTTCTATATATAAAGCTATTCTGTTGTGTCGCTGGAGCTTTTGCCTAAAAGACATTTCAGTGTGGAATGTTTTCTGAAGTTAAACGTTTTAAACTTATTTCCTAGCATATCCTGGTGTCAAGAAACTTGGAAGAAAACAAATTGAAAGGTTTAAAAATTTATATAACATATAATGTATATTGCACCATATGGTACTTGTACAGCAACTGATAGTATTAGTATTCTTCTAATACACAAGTTTCACTTCAATTTCAAAGGCTGTTTGAGAACAGAAATAAAAAATGGCAATTACTGAGTAAGGAAGGGCTGTGTACTATGAGGGGTTTGCAGCTACCTTGAGTGGCTGTTTTTCAGTTTTTCTTCAGGAATTGTATTCTCATCTATTTGCTGAAGGAGACAGCCTTTTTTCATGTTGTCTGAAGAAGATTTTCTGTAAGAGAAACCATGAAATTTGAGAGTCTTCGGTAGCTGTGTAAAACGGGAAAGCGGAATCGTATAGTCCCCACAGAGCTCCATCCAGGAAAGTTCAGAGCAGAGGGCAGAATTTTTACCCACCTGTCATACCCGTCTGTTTTGAAACACTCCTCAAATAACAGAAGGCAGGTATGTGTACACGGAGGGAAGAGCTAATGGTCTGTATTTAATAGGGTATTAAGCATTAGAAAAATCTGCTGGCAAGGGTCCCACAAAGAGGGGTCCTACAAAGATGGGGCTCAGCATGCTGGGAAAATTTGGCCAAAGAGTAAGAGAAAAAATTGCTTTGGCAGAGAGGAGAGCAAGTAGGTTCTGTGGAGCTGTCTTAAGCATATCTTTTCCCAGTAGAAATTGTTATTTTCATGCTGGGTCTTTGTCCAGTTTTTTGGAAAGACGCACACTTCCAGCTCTGAAACAACACAGATGTATTGTTATTTCAACATGCAGGGCTTCGTCTCCCTGAAGAGACTGGCTTTTATTGCATCAGTCTTTAAGTAGGCACTAAGTAATCTGTAGACAGCATTCAAAATCAGACTTACTAATTGGGCTGATAGGGTTTCTTGTTATTGCAAGAGTGTGCTTCGGGTCCTCACACAGAGCAGGGGACAACTGCTTAGGCACTTGCTGTATTTTTGAGCATCTCAGATTTATACAGAACAACTGAGTTCAGTGTGAGAAAACACAATATACGGAGTGCAGCCTGAACTCAAAAGGAATCACTAATGTGGCTCAAGAAATTGCTGGACCGGGTAACTGGCGGAAAGCTGAAATAACAATTGTGCAGAGGTAATTGGCCCTGCAATTGGAGCTGAGCTGAGAGAGAGGAACAGGAAATATTGCCTTTCAACTTGGTAGCTGGGAAACTGTGAAGGAAAGAGTGAAGGGACATATAGAGAAGCAGATGTGACAATAAAACTGATGGATCAGGGAGTCATTTGGAGAGTCTGGCTCTGTCCTATCCAGTGCTGAGAAGGTAATTCAGTCTCAGAGTTTGGGAGGAATAAGGGTGATGAGACTCACTGCTTGCAGGAGATGTGGCTTGGGAGACCAAACGTCATGCATCTCCGATTGTTGCCAAAGGGAGACTGCAAAATCAGAGAGCAGGGAAGGTAAGAAAAATTAATTTAGAATTGCCAATACTTGCTAGCTCTAGTCATTTGAAGTCCGTGGAGGCAGCCTAATGAGTGGGATTCTCAGGGAGCTGGGAAAACAAGGACCTTCTTGCCTGCTTTTATGCATTTATGCATTGAGGTAAGTTGCCATGTTTCCAAACATATTCAATCTTTTGAAAATCTCAATATAGGAGGTGCAGCATCATTAGATTAAAAAAAGAAGAAAAAACAAAAAAAAAATCACTTTTATTAATGAATCTTTCAAAAAATGTAGCACATAGTATCTATTATTCCTCTTTTTATCATTCTGATTTTGAATTTTAGGCAGAAAAAAACCCCCATGCCTCATGTACCTATTATCAAATTAAGGTAGAGGCTGTCTAATTTACTTCTGCTAGTTGCTTTACTAGAAACCTGATGGTGCACATGATTTTTATTGCTAATACTTTCTTCCTTTTTAATTCATTACTCTAAGCAGAATTATGTGAATAGTTGTGAAAGGAGATTCATCTAAAATAAGATTAAGAGCCTACAAATTACTACTGCTTAAGGATATCTTCAAGCTGTGGAAATCTGAAGGCACTTCGCAAAATTAGTAAGCTGAAAGATAAAAATTCCACCCCCACAGTCTCTTTATACCACTTCACCCCACCCAGGTGTCACGAAAAAATAATTTCTGGAAAAATCTCTTCATACAGAAAACTGTCCAGCAGCTTCCAATATGACCTTTTATGATTTCAGCACAGGGGTCAGAAGGATACTGCAGAAACTGTTCAAGTTACCTTTCTTTTCTATTAGCCTTGACTGTGATGAGCAGAAGAATCTTACAGGCAGCTAAACAAGCATCAACTTGGTATTTGACAAGACTGACAAGATGGTCTCCATGGACCTGTTTTACTCACTATGTGAATTCACTTTGCCTTCTCAGGTTGAACTCTAGAGCGTCAAAAGATCATTATTATCGTTGCTTGCTAGGTGAATGAATGCTTTATTCTCACTGATATTTGGAGAATGGCAGCTGCTTGTAACTATATCCATTCACATGTGCACAGAGTCTGCTATTTGCTATTTATTATTATTAAAAACTACATCACTTGGCCAGGGAAGAGAAAAATAATTTTAACATTAGGGATATATCCAGTGGCACCAATGCACATATTAAACAACAGGCACCCCATAGTTTCAGTTCTGTTTGTTCAGACCACACAGCAAACAGACATTCAGAAATCACTCACTCACTAAAAGGTTGGGAGCTACATATGTGCTGCACAGTAACTGCTGGAAAAGAATTGGCCATGTCCTACAGGAGGAATGCACATCTTGAGCCACTGCCAAGTCAAAGTGTCTGTAATGTTGTATAGGATTGTCCCTGTACAGTTTTGGATCAAATTGAAAGACCTTCCAAGTATGAGGGATAAATGGATTAGCAAATGTTTTCAGTTCTGGTTAGATGGTCATGGAGATGTCCAGACTTGGTCAAAACTTCTCCAGAGCTTGAGGCAGGAAAAAGGGGAGGATGAAAAGAAGGATAGAGAAAAGGAATAAAAGTAGAGTTAAAAGGAAAGGGGAGAGGGAAAGGGAAAAGGAGGAAGGGGGACAGGAGAAAGTAGGAGAGAAAGCAGGAAGAAAGAGAAAGGGAAATGGGAACGTAAACGGGAAAAGGAAACGAAAAGGGAAATGAAAAGGGAAAGGCAAAATAATAGATGGATCCTCAAAGATCACTATTTCCCCCCTGTCTCTAATGAGAACAGGATTGTCCTCTGCAAGTTTTATGAGGAACACTGCAAACCCATATTTCTTTAATCTTTGTGAACTCTTAAGTATAGAAACCTTAAAAAACAACACTGCAAAATGAATTTTAAAGAAGGTTGTTTCAAGGCATTGATTCATAATGAAGTAACTTTAAAAAAAATTAATATTTCATTTAAGAATATCATTAATCAAGATTACTGGTTTTTTGCAACTGGAATTCTTTTCATCCTGAGGATCCATCTTCCCCCAAAATCTGTGTATTTGAATAATTTTCAGTGTCTCTATATTTGGGTAAAACAGTGTCATCAGGATTTAGTATAACCTTATTTGTATGAATTTTCAATAGGTATAGAAAGAAGTGGACAAGCTCTCACAATATAAGTGACTGAAACAATGCAAGTATATCTGTAATGCTAGACATTATTGCAAAAGTTATGAAAATGGGATTTAATGATCAGAAAATTCTACTTTAACTATACAAAACCACAGTAATGCATTTTCTCCTCTCTAACTTTTTTAACAATAATTTTGTTCTCAGCATGAAAGTTTGCATTCTACAAGGTATCTTGGCTTCTAAAAGTTTTCATATTTAAAAAACCAAAGTGATTCAGTACTCACAATTTTTGAAAGCAGTGGATGACCATATGCAAAAATGAAAGGGATTGTAATCAAAATTTTTAGAAGAGTCATGATTTCTTTTGGGAAGATATTTGAAAGTAAAGGGGTTTGATAATATTCTCACAGAAAAAAATATCCCAGGATCCAGTTCCAGCTGGAATTCTTTGACTCTTTTATTTGGCTAAAAATCATATTAAAACAGAAAGTATTCATAGTCTGCCAACAACTCATATTCTTTTGATAGGGATACTAGATGCATTTCAGACATTTCACAGAGTACAAGGGCATATATCCCTTTTAGAATAATTTGAACACAAGACAGAGCACTGAGGAGATTGGCAGTGACACTGTCTAGTCTGATTTGTTCATAGCAAATAAAGCTGCTCAGCGATGAAATATTTTTTTAATTGAAAAAAATTATCAGACAAAAGATTCATCATTTTTTATGCATTTTTAGCCAAACTGTCTGAAACATAAAAAATAGACTTTGGCAGGATAATACTTCAAAAGCATATCACAGCATGTCTAGTAATGGCATTATCTAAAACAGGAAAAATTCTGGTACCAGTCCCCACATGCTAGATAGGTACTTTAAGACATTTCTTCTGAGGCATGTTTCTCTCAGTTTCTTATAATGGAACTGATCTATTTGCCTAACAAAATAAAGATTGAAAGAAGAAGGCACTTGTTTTTTCTGCTGTTAGTCCACTAGCAGGTTTTGCATTCAATCACCCTGTTGTCATGTCCCATCCCACCACGCCCCTTCCTGTCCATGCTGGTTTTGATTCCGTGGTCATTAATTTACACAAATCAAAATTATTTTATAAAGAAGACTGAGGACTCTCTTTTCCCTTTTGATGCCTTAGGTTTTAACTCTTATATTTTCGAATCCTGTGTTGCCTAATGTGTAACTCTGAAGTTTCTTGTAGCCTGCTAACTTCAGCTCTCCAGTCATAACAAAGCCTCTCTGGGCCTGCTCTCCAAGGACACCCAGACTGTCCAGGCCCAAAGCCTCTGAAGGGCAGGGAGGGGGCAAGCTGAGGGGAAATTGCATCAGTAGCTGAAGTTTTAATTGGCGAATTTATGATGATATGCAAATGGACCAAACCTATAAAGCTGTGGGGAACTTGTGACTTGTTGTCCATCTTTGGATGCTTGGAGCCCCTGGCTTCCCAGGGTGTATCTTTGAAGGCCTTTCAAATAAATACCTACTTGTATTCCCTTACTCCTATCTAGTCTCTGTTTCTAGGTAGCCTCTTAGGCATCACTTTCATGCCTTATCCATAGCATCAAGAGATTCATGTCCAGATCAAGCAACTGCATTTGGGTAGCTGATACTGAAGATCTTTGATGGTCAGTGGCAAAGCAGAGCCTGGGATCCAAGCTTCAGCAGTGAGATATCTGTTGTCACTTTCTCTCGTACCCTGCAGAGTATGGGTTTCATTAACTAATGATCAGCAAAATGCTTGACACCTCTCCATTGCAGCAGTTTAGAATATGTCAGTGATATTTCTCCTCTGTGATATGTGTTTGGCCCTCTCTTGTTACAAAAAGAATGTGTGAAATGCAATACATAACCTTTGTTCAGTCATTTATTTTCTTTTTCGCTACATCTTGAGGCACAGTTGGCCCATACTTTCTATTTTATTAATTCAGTATGAATATTTAGAAAGCAATATATAAGGTCATTTTCTTTTAATGTTCCTGTTTGAAAACATTATGTAGATGTTATATTCTATATATGTAGAGGAGCAAAATCAAATAGAGAAGCCTGGGTTTTCTCACCTCCTGATGAAGAAAACTCTGTCAGAATCACATTAAACTCTCTCTGTTTCGCTTTGACTCATAACAAAGTTCAGAAAGGGAAGATAAAAGAGAAACAGGGAAACACTCTTTATTGCCAGAACTGTAATGAATAAGAACGGTAATTCAAAATACGTGCAATAAAGAAACAAAATCTGTAACAACACTGTAGAGACCTTTGAATTCTTAAGTAAAAAGTAAGGCGTGAAGACAAAAAGTGCCAAAATAAAAAACTTCAAGAGGCTAGAGGGGCAACTTGTAGAAAACGAGCTGGGTTATATGATATATGTAACACTACGCAATTATCTATTAAATATAATAATTGTTCATTATTCACAGCTGTCAGACAAATAGAAGATAAGAGGTCTGTTCCACACAGAATTAAATCAATACCAAAGCATCAAACAACCTTGAAGGAAACATCAGTCTTGCCTTTGTGTCTATCTGAAGGATATGCTCTATGTTCCAACTGTCAAAACTCATTTTCTTGTTCAGTTTTGAAGTGCTCAGGTCTACCAAAAGAGCTGAGACATGTGAGGACTGCATGGACAGAATTCACCAACATGACCAAGGCTTTTTTATCACCTATTTAAGGTTTTGGGAGACAAAACTTATTCCTTTCTTTAAAATATGAGCTGCTGGGAATGGTAATACAACAATAAAAAATTGAGAAAACAATGGTCATGAGCTCACCAGTAACTTTTAAATAGGATTATGTGTAAATTATTATTCTTACTCTAAATTGTTTAGTAGTTTGGGGAACAAATGTTTAACTCTTCTGTTCATTCCCTAGAAGCATCAGGTCTATATATTGGAGGGTTTAAATTACAAAGCAGAACTCATTCAAAAATGGTTCTGTTTGGGTTGTGAATGAACTGAAGGTTGGGATCAAATAGTAAGTATGGCCTAGAAGTACAACAAAAGAAAGAAGTGCACCATCATAGGCAAGCATGTTCAAGATGGTTGACATCTCTGGGCTTCTGAACTCTTTCTGGCCACACGGTTAGGCAAATGCCACCACAAGTTTGCCACCTGTAACTACACCATTTTTCCGGGGTGGTTTTTCAGCCCCTGTTCAGTGTATGCCATGACTCTCAGGGCCTGGTCAGAGTTCTGCACCCATGCAGGGTCTTTGGCATTCTCACCTCCCGCAGAACACAGTAGCCTGCACGGGCCCCCAGCGAGGCCTGTCGGCCCTCAGCCATCCAGCTGAGTGCCCTGCACTAGGTGTTGACAGCAGCTCTCCTTGGGTCCTGCCTCTCCGCATGCTGGGACATGGCAGCACAAATGTGGGCAGGAGTATGCCCGGAGAGCATGGGTAAGACAGGTACAGGATGCTGGAATAAGAGGTAGGGAGGAGGATAAAGGACAGAAGGACAAAATTCAGAGGGGAATATGGATGTCGCAGGTGCACCATCTCATCCCAGTTACATACTGATAAATTCATTGCTGTAAATACCTGTGCATTTGCAGTTTCAGTAATAATATATTGCTCCGTGGTGATTGCTTATTCTCAGGAGTAGCCATAGCATGAAGCAGCTGGTCAGCAGGGGCACCTTATCTCCAAAAATAAGCAGTTAATACTGATGAAGATGACCACTGGTCAGAAGGTGTGAACAGCTCCTACATCCCCATAGCTGATGGATAGTGACAGCTCACTCCAAGTAGTAATCAATCACTGCCTTGAGCTAGGCAACACTGATTCCACCAATAGAAATTTACTCCTAAGAATCAAATACTTCTCTCTGGAATTTCCTGTAATCAATATTTTCTGCTTACATGCTCCGTCCTGAGCACCCAGCAAAAGCCTTGGTAACATGCTGATGCCATTGACTTGCCCAGGCTTTCTGGCTGTCTGGCAGAGCCATTTAAGCTAACCTGTGCTGCTCTGCTGTAAAATGGACTGGAAGCACTCACGCAGTTAGTTACCAGGTAACAGCTGTGAGGATGCAAGGATCAGCTTCCCAAATTGTTTTCATATGCAAGTCTTCTGGGTAAAAGGTTTGGGCCATTCCCAAGAAAGCTGATTTAAGTCTTGAGGTCTGAGTGCTGTGCTGATTTACTTCATTGGTGACTGTAATTACCCTGTGTTCAAGTTCCTGGTTATCATTTTTGTTTCAAGAGCATTTGCTGTGTGGATGCTTTGAGTAGTAAGCCTTAAATTTCAGCTCACTGACATATTGTCGCCATATAAAAATGCCTGTGCATTTGTCCTGAAATTCCCCATGCTCAGACCAATAATGCCATTTAGTTTCAGCATTTTAATTCAATACTTACAACAGCCCTTCCCAAATGCACTTCAGAGACAAAGTCACTTGCACATACTTAAATCTAAGTCCACACAGCAGATTTTTATCCTTATTGTCTTAATGACACAGACCACTGGTTCATATAGCTTTATGTATTCCAACTCTGTATCATGTTAATTTATTTTAATAGAAAGAAGACATGAATTCTGTTAAATAAAAACTTTGTTCTGTAAGCTTACACTTTTCACTCTAACATTCAACTATGCCCAAAGGAAGGAAATGTTTCATTTATTTTATAGGAAAATGACATTAAGCAACAGAATTTATCCTGCAGGACACGAAGAATTTCAAAGTGCTGAGTCTGTAATGTCTCTATGGTGTTTCTACAATTAAAATATGAATGACTGTTTTCAGCCAAAACTTTCATATTGTTTTCTATTGATAAGAATATAAACCAAAGAGAAACAATTGAAAAATTATTGAATAGACAACTCTCATGCTGTTGATTCCAATCATTATCAGATGATATATATGGAATACTAATGAATCAATTTATTTATTAATCCAACATGAATTGAAATTATTCAGAATTTTCTAAGTATGCTTTTGTCCTTTTTGGGAGAAAAAAATGAGGCGAGGTATGTCAGACTATGAGAAATTTTAAGTAACTCAGTCTCCATGGGGTTTCTGTTATTTTCTCTGTTCTTGCCATAGTGTTGACCAGGTGTTGTTTCCAGTGTGTTATGCTACACCAGCACCCCTTTTCACATCAGGTTTCTTTTAATGCTGAAAGGAAGTTACACGGATTTTCCATGTACCTAATGTCTGTGGACAAAATGGGAAATGAAATGTCTCCCTCCCTCTTTGTCTGCCCACGTGACACTTCATACCTATTGATTATGGCCCAGAGAATAGGTGAAGCCTTGCTTGTTCCTGTTGGAGCAATTACAAGGTGGTTGGATTATCCTGGGTATCAAAGGTTCAGGTAGAAACAGAAAGCTATTCCTCATTTCTCTGGCATGAGGTGCTGTCATAAAACCATACAATCACAGAATGATTTGGGTTGGACAGGAACTTAAAGATCCTCTATTTCCAACTCCCCTGGCATGGGCAGGGACACCTTTCACCAAAACAGGTTGCTTAAGAGCCTCATCCAGCCTGGCCTTGAACCAGGGATGTTCCAGTATCTCCTGACTATGACAAGAAAATATTTATTCCCAATATCAAATCTAAACCTGCTCTCTTTCAGTCTGAAGACATTCCCTCTTGTCCTGTGTCTTGGTTTGAATAGACTGTTAAGGAAGGCAAGAGCCTCCCTTGGAATGGAGAATGCAACCCCCTTCCCTCCGAATTATTAGAACTTCAAAATTAAGGGCTTTCAGGCAAAGATATGAGGAATAGGAATAA
>VZRO01005480.1:135717-162053 GCA_013397915.1 Daphoenositta chrysoptera | reverse complement strand
TATATAAAAGTTTAAGTTAAGTGTATCTCTGATTTTTAATAACAATGTAGTGTTGCTTAAAATACTGACCATGCTTAATCTGAATTCAGAAGCTACTTCTGCTATCTAGTTCTTCATTCTAGGAAATAAATCTATGTTTTTTCTTGCATGAGCTTCCCATTAAAACCATCAATTTCTTTTAATTCTTACTTTGAAAAAATAAGTTTTCACAGCATACTGTATAGCCTTGCTGTAATGCAATAAGAGGCAAAAGGGTTTCTAGCATCCAGAATTCCACCAATTGATATTTTCTCTAACCTTTTAAAATTAACAACAGAATATGCATAATATTGTAGGCAGGTAAATATCCAACACTTTGAATTCTCACCAATAATCTGCATCCTATTCTAGAACCAGTGAGTAAGTAATGCCTTGGATGATGCCTGTAACAATCGACTGCAAAACCACCAGATAGCAGAGACAGTCCAGAAGTTGTCCATACAATATTTGAGTGTTCCCACACACCGTCTGTTCATAAGGAAACTGGAGAGAAAATGCAACAATAGGTAAATCTTGGTATTTTTCTTAGTCAGAATCACAGATACAGTATTGGGTTAAATTTTTGAAATATCTTTTTTTTGTGCTTATAATTTACTTCTTTTTTTTTTATAGAGGTAAGATTAAAATTAAGTATCCTATGATTAAAATAGGCTCCAAGAAAATAAACGAATTTTTACTTTCATTCAAGCAGTTTTCCAGAGACACAAGAGCAGATCTTCAACTATTTTTTTACTTGCTAAAGGAAAAAACTTGTTTACTAACTACTAAAAGGGAAAAAACCACTTGTTCCAAAAGTTTATTATATAATTAAAAAAAAAAATGTTAAAGAACAAAATCCACAGCATGGTCTTTATAAAAACTGTGATTTATATTCTTTAATGTGATCCTCTCATTATAAAAATTATTTCTGGATGTCTTGAAATCAAGAAGGAAAATATATATGCACTTTTCCTAGCTTGATTGGGGTCTTAGATAAGGTAAAGGCAAACAGAACTATAATCTTCCCTAAATATAATTTTTGCTTTATAATAACAACAACAGGTTTTCCATTCATTTAATGTGGCCATCTCATCCCTCCACTGCAGATCAAAACAAGAATTAGTAAGTAATCAGGCTATGGTTTAGAAAATCCAAATGAAAAGCACGCTTGTCACAGAGAGGGTATGGGTTGCTTAACAACCCCTTCAAATTAACTTTCTCAGGGCAGTCTGGATTGAGTTTCATTCTTGCCAACAATGCACCAAATCTGGGTGCAGGATTCATGAAACCCAGCATCAGGTGTATTGTTAAGGAATCTTTCAAATGCAAAAAAGACTCAGTGCTTACATCTGCAGACCTGGTCAAACCATCAACAGATAATTTTAATGACTGAGTGTGGACACTGCCTGGTTTTACAACCAAGCAGCTTCATATTACTTAAAATATTTGGACTATTTGGAATTATTGTAAAGCTGAATCCAACGTCCTGAACACCCAGACTGGTATTCATATTTTCCAGCTCTCAAGAAGCCAGGATATTTTATGAAGTGCAGAAGTGGGTGATTAGTAACGTTGTTCCAGCATATATTTGATACTTTTCATTTTAGTTTCTGGAATGCAAGATGTGGAGTTGTTTGGTATCCCTGGGTCACTGGGTCTTCTGTCAAGCTGTAGGGTACAGGACACTGATTGAGGAGGCTTCCACATCTGCCTTAAAACTATCTGGCAAAGAGCCCCAGGCACAGCTGGAGGAAATCCCCTGCAGTACACAGGAGTGGAGCCTGAATTAGTAGACCTGGCTGATGGGTCAGCATGCCTGGTCTAACGTCCTGCCAGGCACACCCACAAAGGCTGTGCACCAAGTACCTGGAAGGTGGATTTAAGCCTGAAACTATAGGATTATGGCCACTCTTTCATCAGTTTGTCAGCCATAAATCTGCATGGCCTCAGCTTGTGTTACAGAACTGAAAAATAGTTTGTGTTCCTATTTTTAACCTCTGCACAATGTTGTTTCTGAATGTGGTTTTGGTTCCTTATTTCCTTGGTATTTATTGTCATCATTATTTTTTAATACAGCATAAAAGAGGAGAAAACAATAGTTTCATAATTACATGGAAAGGATATCCATGATTATAGGACAGCTGTTAGGTATTTTCAATGATCCCTTCTTTTTTTATATCCACAAAGATTTTCTGCCCACAGACTGCACAGATGTCATTGGACAAATTTCTTGTTGGTATGCCACTGATGCTGTAAAAGTCTCAAGGTAAAATTTACAGGGAAAAAAGAAGCCAAAGAACAACAAAATATTTGCTTAGAGTCAAGGACACATAAACACATTTCAGCTGCCATCAAAGGTAAGAACAGCATGAAAATGTCTACAATTGTCTAGGTTTACTAGTGCCAGGATCCCCAGTTACCAAAACATAATTAAAATCTTATTGCTGATGCAAGAACTTTAGCAACCATCTGCTTGATGTTAAGTAACTGGACGTAAGGTGATTATGTCAGCATAATTCTCTTATTTGAAAGGGGAAGATAGCAGCTATAAAAAGGAAAAACAAGAAGAGTCTTTCACAGACTTTGGAGAAGGAAGAAACTTGTCTTCCTATGGCAGTTAGGAAAACGGTGCAGTTTCTTGCACATAGCCCAAATCCCCAAAGGCCTGGCATATGTCAGTGGCTACTGCATTAAGAGTGTTCTCCTAATCATAAGATTGATGAGGGAGTTCAACCATTTGTCTGTGGAACAAGAACAGCTCTTCTCAAGGAAAAGAGAGGTTAGTTTACTGCAGGAGTATCCAGTAGACCTTATAGTGATGAACCCAGGGGCACAAGAGATTCAAGAGCTTGCTTCTGGTCCTTGCAAGTGGTATTGGGGGCGATGTACCCTGGCAGGTACAGCAGTAGTGGAAGCCATGTAGGCAGGACAAATTTCCACAGAGTTTCTTCCCATCACTCCCTTAGTACAGTACACAAAAAAGCAGTGTCACGGCAAAATCCACAGAGTCATCAGACTCTTTTCTGTCATAAGACCATGAAAGATTACTCATGTCAGTCTCTTCTTCACCAAAACACCAGGACTTCTTAATGCACCTAGAAATTTTACTTGAGTAGAATTTGAATTTTCTTTATGGTTGTCCAGGATTTCTGCCTCCCACTAAGAGCTACTGTGCTGGACTCAGTTTGAGGTGCTGTCTGACCAGAAATTCCAAGGATTCCTCAAGAACGAGTAGATCAACCTCATAAAGCATCTGATCTAAGTCCAACACTTCTTGCAGGGGTTGCAGATATTGCACACATATAAATCAGCTGTTCCTTTAGGTCTGAGAACTATTGCCCATGCATCGTATAGTTGATAAATCTAAAACTATGTAGTTCTGATGGAGAATTCTTGGCAGTAACTTAGCAGTCTTGTGTTACCAATATCATTCAGCTTTATTCTGTTGTATATTTTCTTTAGCTAAACTCCCCCACCAGTGTATTTTAAGATACAGATAGAAAATTTGTTATCTTTGATTCAAAGGCTTTTACTTTGTGTCCTGTAGCAGCAGAAATGACAAGTTCTTTTTAATGTTGAGAAGCTCCAGTTTCATGATATTTTTTTGCCAGGTTTCAGTCTCCCCAGACCTGTTACACATAACAGTCTCAGAGAGTTGACAGGAGACATTAACTTTTTTGCTGACTCTATTGGGTTGGGAGGTTTGGGGGTAGGGGATTAAATACCACTTTAAATACCACTGCATTTTAGCAAAAATTTTGCTCTGAGGAATTTATATTCATGAGGACAGTGGGCTCTTTCAGCTACAGAAACTTACTGTTTCTTTGACTGGCATGTTACTCCTTATTGAGATTTGGCTGATCTTGTTGCTTCTGCAAAACAAGGAAATGAATCTAATTGTTCTGTATAATAAGACTCTAAATAAAGTCCCTTTCTGTAAGAAAATGTGTCAGCTTGGCCTAACTAAAGCAAAGCTGAGTAGCTGTGGCTCCAAAAGCAGTTCATAACCTGCTCTCAACAGTGCTGGCTGTCAAGCACATTCATACTTTTAGTGTTAGGGTGTTTGCTCCTGCAAAACAAAATGATTATAGCCTGCAGTTTGAAGGAAGCAGGAGCTCACTGGAGTAAAAATCTTTGGCAATAGTCAAAATAAGGAGAGATCTCCAAGCAATGTTATAGCCTGGTGGAGTAGAAAATCATGATCATCAGAAAAAATTACAGTGTGGTTTTGATATGAATGTACTTACTTATTTTTATCCATTATGTCAAGCCTTTTGATGTCTCATCACCTTCAGGTGCGTAAATGGAGAACTGAGGATTAACTCAGAAGCTAGGGGATTAAATGAGTGAACACAGTGGCTGTACAAAATTGAAGGGTTTCCCCCTTCTCTCTCCCACACCACAGACACAAATTGTAAAATGACTTAATATCAAACTTCAGGTCAGATATGCAATAAGAAACCCCCAAGAAGTAAGAGGACCTACAGCTCCACAACGCAAAAGGGGTTTCATATGTAGAGGTGGGTGGTGAAGAGACCAGCCTAGAGTAATTTCACTGCATACAAAGCAAAATCTATCAAAAAGAAAATCCTAACAGTTGCCAATCCCAATTTTACCCGAAGTTACCTACCTAAAGAATTAATTAAATCCAAACATGGTAAACATTATACCTAGATAACCCACAATTCCAACTGCATTTATGGATCATGGGGAACAACTTGTACACTAACATATGGATAGAAAAAAAAAAAAGACTGCTCAAGACCTTGTGCATTTTGCAGAGTGGCACAGAATGCTGCCTGTGTAGCTTCTACTGAAGTATTTATATAAATTCTGTAAGTTTCTGTATTTTGCCCTTACTGAAAGGTGAATAAAAACAGATACAGGAAAAAATACAGCAATGAACCCCCACCAAACCCATTTTGTTTTGCTTCAGTCTTCACAAGAACTGGTAATTGCTAAGATAATTAAAACTAACAGTTTGGAATTGTGAAGGAGGGAAACAAAGGGCAGAATAGGACAAGAAGAGGTAAAAAACAACTGAGGTAAGTTAGATACAGTTAATTCAGTGTACCACTTATGAAATTTATCTAAACCACTTAAAGACCAACAAAAATGGTATATCCTGTGATGTTCTTCCCAAGAGAGGTTGCTCTGAAAGTGATGTAACTGTAATAACTGAGAGCATTCCTCACACAGACAGGGTTCTCTACCAGCAAAGGTTGATGGTGAAATAAAGAGAAACAACCCCCATAAGCAGCAGTGGGACTGTTGGCAAAATTAAGACAGTCATTTCAAAGTAATGCCATCCCGTGTTGCTGTTGTGCGTGGTCAGGTTTGATTAACAAACTGTCAAAGTGTAAAGCTTAGATATAAAATATTACTTGTACTGCATCTGACCCAGGAGTGCCTTTGACTCTAGAATGTTAGTCTGCCTTGCACCCTGTAAATAATTAGTAAATCCAATGTAGTATTTGGTTATAACAATGAGATACAACTCATCAAACCCCTCACATCATATCCTTAAAACCTAAATTGTCTATTGATAGACTTATTTTTACTGGAAGAAACATTAAAGTTCGTTTTAGAGCTCAAATTACCTATGGTGACAACAAGGTTAAAGCTTTGGGAGAAAGTTTTCTGAAATCAGAGGAGGCACTTTGCCCTTTAAGCCTTAGAGCTGCTCTTAGGACCTTTCAGAAAGGCCCATTTGGCTGCACTGCTCTGGGTGGTGATTGGGTACCTAAACACACTAATGGAGGATTTTCTTAAAAACTCTTTCTTCAGCACAAAACGCTGTAGCTTAAAGTTTTAAACTTTTTTTCCTAAATGAAATGACATCAAACTCAATACATATGTTAGCTTGAGCTGCCAACAGTGGTGAAGTATTCAGTTTGTTTTCCAATAAACACATATTTGACACCCACTGAAGAGTTAAAAGCCCTGTAATGTCAGTTCTCTCTGTAGTCATGTTAATAAACCATGAATTTGGGATTGTGGAAATCTTGGATGGCAAAGATAAAGCAAGACTGACTTTAGTGTGCATTTGTAGAGTTAACTCCTGGATCCTTACAGAAATGTTACTAAAAATAAAATCCCCAAAAACTATGAGGGGAGACAGTTTTAAAAATTATATTTGGTTTGGGGCAGGGGGATTCTGTAAAACCAAGTAAAAAAACCAATTCACCTAGAGTAAAAGGATATTTCAATGGAAGATGAATCTCTTTCATTAATCCAAAAAGTAGAATTCTGAAGGAATGTGTATTACTCCTTGTGAAACTTAAAACAGTTTTGCCACAGATTTCAACTGAAGGAGGGCTCAATTCTTCTTCTCTAAGAACAAAGGAGAAACTCTTAAAAATAATCTCCCCTAAGCCCCAGAAAGCATCGAACAAACCGGTATTTTACAATACAAGTTTAAATAAATTAAGGGATAGAAACACCTGTAGAAGATAACAACACAGCATCATTAGATCACATCAGTGTTAGGCCTTTCTCCACCCTGCAACCCTGACTTTAGGAGAGCACAGTCTGCTGTCTGTGACCATAAAAGTGACAGAGCTCTTTCCATGCCCTTCTGCCCTTCTAACATGCCACAGGTCAGTGGCCTCTACTCATCCCTGACCACAGACCCTGAGGTTTCCCGGCCATCACCAGAGGTCACCAAAGGTTTTCTGTTGCCTGCCTGCCTGGCTACTGTCCAGCATGAGTCCTTTCCACTGTGCTTATCTACTGTGGGTTGCTTTTTTTGTTTTCCAGTAAAGTTTAAGTGGCAAAACCAAAACTGCGTGAGTACGCATACTCAGTAAATTGGCTATTTTCTAATAAAAAATTGTAACAGCATTTAGCTATCATGTTAGCTGCAAAATGAAATACTAATTCATTAAAAAATGGTAGCACAAACTTCTCTTGGGTGATGCTGTTACCAGATCAATTGGTGTATATTGCTTGCAGTAATTGTTTCAACTTTCCTTATTGATTTTTATGTCTTCCAGATTGTTAATTTTAATACTATTAGCCTCTACATGAAATGCATGAGTATTTCGTCATGTAAATGAGAACAAAGATAGGAATCGAGTCATACAGATGCAAACCTCAGTATTGATTTATTATTAATACTGGAAGGTCACCATCTGGACAATTCCATAAAATAATACATCTGCATTGCTGCTAATAGGAGCTTTAACATCTGGATCGTATTATTCCAAATTTTCCTCGTCCACTCATCATAGCAAGAGGAATTTCCTGACAAATTAGATTGCTGCCCAAAGGTAAAATGTTTTTCTCATTACCATACTTTAAATGAGCTCAAAAAGACCTAGAAGTGAAGTCAGCATCAGCGTCATAGACAACTTTCCCATTTTCTAATTATGCAGATTTAATAGGTCATATAAGCGTCGACTGAAAAACATCCATCTGTCCTCTGCTTCCCTCACAATGCTCTCCCCCACTCTGATGAAGTAAGAATGGCTATCACCAGGAAATTCAGCATAAGAGCAATACCCCAGCATCCTTTCTGGCTTATAGCATAAGGTAAAAACTGTATTCATAAAGAAAATAACTGTGTAATAATTAGATTCATTGTAAGAGATTGACCTTACCAGAAGTTGTGAACTTGGCAACACAAGCTACCTAGCTCCCTAAAAATCTAGTTTCTTTTGATGCAGACATATTCAAATACCCAAAAACATATGCATTGAAGAAATAATAAATCAGGCTGTTTGGGTTTTTTAAGGTTTAGTTAATATGATTATATTTGACAGCACATTGAAAATTGGCAGGAATTTCTACGTTAAGTAAATCATCCAACCTTATTTTTTCAAGATTTTTCTCATTACTTAGGTACAGAAATCAGTGCTGTCATGATTATGCTGCTTCATTTTTCAACTATATTCCCAACTAAGTTCTTATTCCATGACTGCCACATGATACAAGTTATATAATCAGTAAAATGGGCAGCCACCTATGGTACCAGACGCAAGGCTTTTGTCTTTGATCTACCTTTCTATCTGAGATATTTAGGATTAGTGTTATACCAGGGGAGAACAACTTTGTTCCTATATATCATATTTATTTAATTTTCACCAGTGGACATCTTCCAATGGCAAGAAAATTGCATTATAAGAACCAGTTGAGTACCTGATAGTCAGAATTTCCTTTGGGAAACTACAGAGTCAGAATACTAATAAGCTTTTTCCTTCCTTCTCCATTTGCTATATTAGACTTCTGCCTTTATGTTGAGAAAAATGGATAGGCTAGGCTAGGACAGGATAGAATGTTTTTTCAGGGATGGTAATTCTCTAACTAGCATTGTTTGTTGCCATCCCACATCCCAGAGTATATAATACAGCTGCAAGCAGTTGCCTGCACCTCACTAGGTGCAAAATTTGTGAGTAAAATGGAGAAACAAGAGCGTTATTTGAATGCATTTGCAAGCCCACTGGAAATCAGGTTTTTACAAGGTGAATTAAGCAGAATACAGGCTTCATGTTTATTTTTCAAAATCTGAAATAATGAAATTCCCAAAAGTAACTGAGAAACAATCCTTTTATCTAATTTGCTTCCTTGTCATGTGGAAGCTAACCCCAAACTGTCAAATGCTATCTGAAGGAAAAAACACAGTTATCAGAATAGCCTATGTTTTATTTCAGGCCAAGACTTAATAGAATAAAAATTAAATCCTACTCTTCTTTTTTTTTCTTTTCCCCTTTTCCTACCCCCTTCCTCTGTACTACTTTATATGTGGCCATCTGGTGAAGGGCAATCTCTTCCCTCTTGCCCAAAATTATCTACAGCTGAACCTTGGTTGCTTTGCTGCAACTTTTTTTGCTCTGACCTCTTTGAAATAGGAGCCTTCCCCAGCATGCCTTTTTTTTTTTTTTTTTCAGGAGACGTTTTACGTTCTCGATAAGCCTGGATAAGGCTCTTTCGGAAGGTACAGGCTGTTGCTGTTTCTCTTGCATCTAGTAAGTAGTTGCTGCTTTTTATTTTTTGTTCTTTTTGAGAAAGCTAATGAATGCCCTTTCCATTTAGGGCTGATTTTATGCTCCCTTTGACCTTCATTTCCTTTTTCTTTCAAAAAGAAAACAAGCATTTCTTTTTTCACATGTTTGCAAAGCACTTTGAAGGGAAGGGTGGGAGTCAATCATTGCAATCCATTGCTTTATTTCCACTAACAGGACTGTGCAATTCTCTCTGGGCTCTTACTATGAGAATAGTATGACTATCCAGAGCAGGGATATGTATATGTGCAAAGACCCAGCATGACCTCAAACTCAGACAGAAAGTTTTGCCAGCTGATGCTGTCTACCAAGCCATGATATGCAATGGAGGGCTGGCTACTTGCTTTACTTGCTTTGTTGGGCTCTTGGAACAGAAAATGGAAAAGAAAGCAGTTTTTGATCAGATAAAAGGAGCCATAGGTTTACACCCCCCACCCCAGAAAATAGCACGTTCTACTTCTTCATCTGATTTGCCTTCTGTTTTGCTCATAAAGATGCAAACATTGTTTATGGGCAGAGGAAAGTGTATGGTGTCTTCTCTTCCAATATTAGACGCTCTGCTGTGTAACCTGTATGTGAACCATACAGGCAGAAACCAAGCAGGCAAAGGCTGGGTGGCAAGTAAGAGAAATGTGTAAGCAAGCAAAAGCAGAGGGCTGTTTTTAATGAGTATATGGTTATTTTTCAGATTTTACTTATTTCAGTGTTTCTCACCAAATTAAACTAAAACTACATGCACATGAATGCAAGAATAATAATTGCCACCTGCAAGAACAGCAATGCAGAAGTCTAGACCTGCCTGTACTTAGGAGAGCAGTAGATTTTAATTTTTTTTCTGCTTGTTTTCATCTCAAATGGACAATTTCCTGTATGCATTAACCAAACTGTTTAAATCCTAAATAAGACCATCTTTACATTTTCTGCTCCTGAATCAGGTGGCTTTCTCCCCTGATGCAAAAATGTATACTAGTTATTTTTCCTTTATCCTATTAATCATCCAACTTTATTTCTTAGTGTTTGTCCTATTTGGTAGTCTTTGAAATATAGGGATCAGATTTTGGCACTTACTATAATGGTAGAAATTTTAAACTTTAGTGTTGCTATATGACATGCTTTTAAAGAGAGTAAGCTCATGCAAAGAAATCAACAGTATGTTAGAAAACTATACAAAAGTCTCTGGATATGAAACATTAGGGCAGTAACTACTTAATACACAAACTTGGAAGTTGTTTTGGTGACTCTTAAATTAACTAACATGGAATCAATGCAGTAAACCCTCTGCTGGCAGAGACTCCTGGAGAGCAGTGTTCACTATTATAAAGTAACTTCATACACAGATAGATGGTAGGTGTGAAAAGACCTTGTTCTCCCAGCTAAACAGACCATGAAGCAGAACTGCCAAAACTCAGTGCAAAGTGAACTTCAGCTGCTATTTTTACTGAAAGAAGCTCTGCTTCAGTTCCTCTTTTACTGGAGAAGGAGCCTTTGCTGCTGTCATGCAGCTGTGCACTGAAAATTGAGGCCCCAACATGTTTCTGGGGCAGATATTTTGTTTATTTTTAAATGCACTACGAAAATAATCACAAAATCTTACTATAGTGTGGCATGGTTATAGTTGTATGGGATTCTCCCTAAATTAGATTAAATGTATTTAAAAATGTATTTTTTCTTGTATTGCTTATGTCACCTTGTTGGCTCCTGTAAATTACTGGAGGGGGAATGAAGCTTCGTTGGCTGAAGACTGAGTTACACAAGTAATAGAACTGTAAGAATTATAAGCTATAGGCATTTTTTTGGACAGTGGTTGATTCTCTGTAGCACACATTAACTGACTTTAAATACTGCTGAGGAGGATAATGCCAAGGCAACACAGAGTGTGTGCTTTTTAGAACCCCCCAGGCTTTCCCAGGCAGACAGGAACCTTCCCAGTCTGGGCACTTTAAATTCAAGTGTTTCAACACTGATTCAAGGCCAGTTTTGTGCAAAATATTTTCAATGGAAAACATACATGGATGTCATGAATGACCTTAGTCACTTCAGTGTTGTGCTCTTTATTCTAAATGTCTGTTAAAATCAGTAAGGCAAAAATTCATAGGAAAAAAAATACTTGAAAGGCTGAGATGCTAACACGAACATAAAATGATTAAATCATACAGCAGACTAGTCTAGAAGAGGAGTTAAAGAGAAGATAACGATAAAGTAGTGTTGCATATGACTATATTATATGCTCTCAGGTATTGTGTGCACTCAGGGTTAGGAGCTTGTGTTTGTAGAGAGTTAGTGCCTTGAAGCTAAAACCCTGAATGAGCTGCACTATCTGTGACTTCATTAGATCCTTCACCTGTGTATACGAGGCCATGACAAACACTTTGTCACTGTTTCTAGCTCTGTATAGTTAAAGAGCCTGTTTCACAATCTCTGCATTGCAGTTTTATGTCACTGTGGAAAGCCCCTAATAGTTAGGCTGTCACAGATCAGGCCGGTTCTGTATGTTGTACTGAAACAGTTTCTGTAAATTGTATCAAGGTTTCATGCCTTAGAGTTTGGCAGAGCTGTCAAATCAGGGGGTACAATGCTTCAGAATCTGAGGGGCAATTGTCAAAAGATAGAGTACTGATCATGCAAGTTACTGATATCACAGTTCAGGAAGATCAGTTACCAAAACCTGGATTTCAATCCACAGATGGCTTAGGACACTCATCAACTGATGAAGATGGAAAAACAAAGAAGCTCCTTGTGTGCTTACAATTCTGCCTGTGTGCAACACCTGTGTAATCCCCATTATTTGTTTAACATTCCCTTGTAACTCACAAAATGCTTTTTAAGGACTGATCCTTTCTGAGATGCCTTACCTTTTTTTTTTTTTAACTTCTGAATAGGGAGGTCTGGTGTGGAAAACATATTACTTTAGTTTTCTCAGGTTTGCAGATAAGCCTGTGGTAGAGGGAAGGAAGTGAGCCCAAGCACCCTGAGCCCCAGTTTTAGCACCTTAACCACAAAACAAGCTCTCTCTCTAATTAGACATGTGCCTGAGTAACTTGATTAATAGGAGTCTTCAATTCTTTCAGTAAACCCTCTGTAGCAATACTTCATCTAGATAAGGGTAGTGACTTTTTTCTCCTACATAGTCCATTATTAGACAGTTTGAAAACTCCGAGTATTTTGCTTAAAAGTTTTAACCTGCTAAAGACTGACAACAGCATCAGTGCACATACACAGAAAATAAAACACAGTTTGTTTTTTTCTTCCTGTATAAAAGCTATTCTCCATCTCACCAAAAGCCATGGCTTGCTGCTTTCCAGTGAGGCTTGGTTGTCTTGCCAGATGTAACCCCTGACAACTGTGTCATGACTCCCAACTGTAACCTGAGAAGGATGTTGTCTTAAGCATGACAGCTCCAAAATGGCTCTTTCTGACAAGCCATTCACATTGTAGGACCAACAGTGGCTTTGTTTCCACTGAACAAGCACAACCTGGGCAACAGCCAAGGCTGCAAAATCCAAAGTAAATGCAAACTCAGAAGAGGGCTTAAAGACCTGTTTCTGCTTCCTTCTATATAAAGTGAGAATTGTAACTGGTATTTCTCTCTTTTGGAGTTAATGGAAGGAAGGAGGGGATTGTTTTAGAGCTATAAATCAGTCTCTTATCATATCTAAGTATGAGTGAGCTTTGGTGTTAGGTCAGAGTCTCATGTCCTTGTAGTTAAGAATCTTGTTCTTCATCTGAGCTTGACTCAGATTAACCTGGATGTTAATTTCCCTTTGATCTGGAGCCTTCTGGGCCTACATTTCAGGAGTCAGCAGCACCTCCTGGCTCACAGATCTGTGTGCGCGTTGACTGCACCCCAACTACAACCTGAAATAAAGCTAAAGAGACAGACATGCAATGTCTCTCTTCCTGGAAAGGAGCTGCAACATTCTATGTGATGCCTGCCCTCGATGATTTGCAGACCTAGACCTTGTGTCATGTGGCTGGCGGGCAGCATCTTCTTTGTTCAGACACAGCTGGTGTTAAACCTATTGGGACCCAGATTTGAGCAAGCAACCAGACAAAAGCCAGAAGCCATAATTTTGTTGCTATTAGTTACTCTCCTCTGTTAGCCAAAGTTTGCATCCAATCAAAACTTTTGACTTTGCAGAAATCTGCATATGGGTTTTAAGCACATGGCTCTGTCCTATTCCTTCCTTCAGAAGGAAAAGTGCAGTAGTACCCACACTCTTTTCCATTAGTGGCAAAGCAGTGGCTAGATGATGGATGCTGAGCTCAGATGTTGCAGCGCTGCAGTGGGTACCAGCACCAGAGCTGAACGTGCCATTTCCCAGGTCTATGCAGATACCACAGGACACCACACCGTCCCTGCTGGAGCTCAGCCTCTCGGAGCAGCCTGTCGCAGTCCCTCAGGACGCAACCAAGGGTGCCCCCTTATGGGGAGCGCACCGGTGAGCCCAGCGCTGGAGATGGCATAATTAAAATAATAAGTAATTAAGGAACTAGGAGAAGGTGAGGTGGAAACAGAGAGATAACAAGCTTTCCTCTCCACCTCCTCCCACCTGTTCCCTGGCGAAGCAGGTCTTAAGATGATGGTCAAAGGATCATTTCTTTATGTTACACTTGCAAGGACAAGAAGCATTACATTTATTGTACCTTAAAGGAAAACATTGTACTACAGCAGCAATCTCCATAATGATCACTGTAAAGCCGCTCCCTATTTTGTTTTTCTGAGGAATTGATTAAACTGACATAATAAGAATTCCAATACAGTTTTTCAAGAAAAGAAAAATCCTTATTAACTATACTTCTGTGAACAAAATGTTAAATGTTTCTGGAATTACTGTAAACATACAATTTGATTATCAAAATACTTGCAAGCAATATGTAAATTAACTTACTTCCATTGTTCCTCTGCTGATAATAAATCACTTTCCTGAAATGCATTCAAAACAAATACTATAACTTCAAGTTGAACAACAGCCAGATGAGGATTTTCTTCCCTTCACCCTCACCAGCCCCTTTGTCCCATGGGCTGCTGGATGTGTTGCTAAGTTCCCTCTGCCCCTCTTGCATGGAAACTGCTTAGGAACTTGCAGTACATCAGGAATAGTGGTCATGCAATTCCTTCAGGGTGACTGACCAGCAGGGATGATGGGGTATTCTAGAGACCTATGGTTATAGCATGACTTCAGCCAAAAGGCACCTTGGCACTTATATGGACCAGCACAAAACAGAGTAAGGACATCATGCTGCTTGGGGCTGAGTCCAGCTGAATTATTAAAATCTTCATGGATGGGTATTTCACTGCCTCTCTGGACCTCCTGTGTCAGCAAATTCTCTTTTACTTCTCCGGTACACGGGGGCAAAATCACTGCAACAAAATTAGCAAACTGAGGTTTAAACAAAATGTCTTCTAGGCTTAATCAAAAAGGTCTGGGTCTGATCTTTCAGATGCGTTGATCCAGCAACTGTACAGGTACACCATAAAGCCCGTGGTATAGCTCACACAGAAAGAGGCTGAAAAGTTGACTTTGAATACTCAATGAAGTCTAAAGATAGTACTTCTGGTTCCAAACTGAAATATCTTAGAAATGGTCATTATCAAAGATGACGTTTAGTTCTTGTTTTTCCTCCCAAATCTTCCAATTCTGTAAATGTCTTTAAATTTTCGATAGAAATTATAAAACTGAAGAGGATGTATTTTCCTTATTTTTACAAATGTTTATTGTTGTTTTTTGTTTGGTTGGTTTTTTTTCAGTTGAAATGTCCATATGTGGTGGTGATTGTTATGGTTAATAAGAATTGAAGTGTGCCCCTTTATGTTGTTTTTTACCATATACACCTTAGCCCTGTGGGTGATGTGCCCTTGACTTTTGCTCCTGAGTACTGAGGGATATGCTACAGTTCTACCATGTGCCTTAAAGGACTGCATGGCACTTCGTGCTCAGCTAAGGGAGAAATAGGGAATGCAAGTCACCATTCACTTGGAAAGAGATGTACACTCTTAGAAGGATTTAAGTCTCAAAAGATACAACTTCACCTAGCAGGACCTTCAAAGCTATCCAGATGTCCAGCTGCCATTCTGCTTTCTCAGATCTTTTTGCTGTTTCAGAAAAAGTGTAAGGCAAGAAGTTCCTGATCTCATGTCTTTTGAAGGTCACAAGGATCAAATTGAGGGAACAAGGGAAAAGAAAAAACTCACAAAACTTTTGCAGAGTCAAGTAAAGGTGTTGACAAGTCAGCAAACACGGTAAAACAGACTTGCTTTTGTAGTTCAAATGTATGGTAATGTATCTTTACAAACACATTGGATTACACATCCACAAATTCTAACCTCATTAGAGCTGAATTAAATTAAAACAATTACATTATATAGCTCCAAGCAGAGATGTGTTTCAATTCACACTGCGTAATTTATTTGTTTACCAGCTAGCAAGTGATACAAAACTTGCAGATTCTGAAAATGCATTCATGTCTTGCTAATTGAATCTGATTTCTGTTGTCAGTCTGCAATAAAACTGGAAATTGCTTGGGAAAGTTTGGATCCCTCTTTACTCAACACTGCCCACCATAATTTGACTCTGTAGCAAGCTAGGGACCAGTTGAAAGCTAACTTAACCCAGTTAACTGGGTCTTAATAAAATTAGTTTAATTTCAAAGACAGAAGACCATTTGTTAGTATTTAATTGTATTTTATACTCCTTCCAAGCTTATTAAAGTGAGGAAGTTATAGAAAATACTGACTTTTTCGTTGTTTGTTCAGTTTGTTGTTGTTTTTTTTTTTTAACCCTACACATTGTGATAATGACATCTTTTCTTCATGTATCAGCCTATCTGTGCCAGAATTTAGATGTGACAGTGAAAATTTTATTTGGCCTCCAGGCAAAGAACAATAAAAGGACTTGGATGCAGCAGGGATCTGTAACATTAGTGTGTAATGGATGATCAGTGAATGTATGGCCATGGCATGACTTGCTCTCACCAGTGTCCCCTCAGTAGTGGGAAACTGGCCTGGCAAAAAAGTATTTGCTATAAATGCACTCTCCTGTAAACACAGTGTCTGTCAGCAGCAGACTCAGATAAAGACTAGATACCATTTGTGCAGTCAGGGCCTCTCTTCTGGTGGCTGGGTAAAAAGTACTTGCTAATGAGGTGTAAATTAACGTTACCCAAAAACCGTGCCTGAGCTTTTTGATACTACCACAGTTGTAATGAACAGTGATTGTGGTTAGTGCATAGAGTTGCACAGAGAGCTACCATCTCACCCTTGCCAGCTGTTGTAAAATTCTGTGACACCTGTCTTAGGTCAGGAAATGGTTGAAAGTCTCTTGATTGCTCCATTTTCCGAGAGCAAAGGAAAAATGCATAGAGGCAGAGGAGGGCCTGACAGTCTTGCTCCCCAGGAGTGAGCTGGTTGGGGTGCCCAGTCCTGCTGGGCTGGCAAGGAAGGATGGGTGATGCCAAGCCAGTGGGCTGAGAAGCACGAGTGCCCCTTTTGGAGCAGGAGCACTGGGTTTTCCTTCGGAGGTGCAGGCTTGTCTCTGCCCTTTCTTGCAGATGCCTGGGGTGCATCTGGCCTCCCCCAAGACCTGTGCTCCCTCCCAGCCTGTGGGGCACTGGAGCTGAAAATGTGGCTTCTCATCACACAGCCAACACCACCTCTTAGCCATGCAGCTGTCTATGCACAAAGCCCTGCACACACACACACACGGCTGCAGCCAGACACTCCGCCCCAGCTGCCCCACACCTCCTGCCACCACCAGCCTCTCTCCAGCCACCCTCTGCCCTCCTCTTCCCTCCGGCCCTGCTACCGCCCCTCCAGGACCATGCCACAGCCATGGGCGTAGTCGCACCCCCAGCAGCAGGTGGGGAGGAAGGTGCCACTGCCCGGTGTCCACCCAAGCCCACGGTGTCTCGGTGGGAGTGCTGGCAGGCTGGCAGCAAGAGCAGACAGGGCTGCCCTCTGTTCTATCTGACTCAGTGCAGCCCATACCACTGCTGCTGGCCTTCGCACTCTCTGTTCTATACACGAGGAAGGCCATGTGTCTTTATTACTCTGCCTGCTGGGTTTGCTTCACATGCCTGATGAGCAGCTGTGGGGAAGCAGCCTGAGAGATCTCTTGAGCAGCCTCCTCAAAGCCTCCCAAGGCAACAGCAAATTGAACTTTATTATTGTTTGTTGTTGCCACGTAATGACTTCATTTTGTTATCTGATGCATGGGACACCAAAATGGCGGTGGCCCGTGGTCTCCTGACCCCTTCTGAGTCTGTTATTGAGGATCCTGAAGAGATGGCCACTCTTTGCAAGTCCCTAACCACTGTGGAGTGGTGAACCTTTCCTAGATATTTCCCTACAAGTATGTATATTTTAAAAATACATATCTATTTCAACACAGTAAGTTGCGTGTCATAACGCAATGCAGTTTCATTGTATATACAGCTGTATATTCATATTCTGGGCATTCAACCCAGAATATGAATCAAAATCTTTGCAATAATCTTAAATCATGAGATGTTTTTCTGTTATAGAAGTAGTTGGTTTATATTTGCAAGTGCTCTTTAAAATGCAACAACAGAGTCACTTAAAAAAAAAAAAAAAAAAAAAAAAAAGAAGCCTAAAGAGAATTTACCTCTGACAAAGCAGAAATTTTTCAGGGAAAAGTTACATGTTGTTATCCTACTTTTCCCCTTTCTTTCTACAGTGTTTTAAGGAACAGGAATAGGCAGCCAAAATGGCACTGGGTGACAGAGAAATGTTGCTACATGAACTAACAGCACTCAAGTTCAGTCTGCGCACACTGTACCTTCATAGCACTTACCAAACAACAGCGTCAGGGCACTTGGCAGAAATCTAATCAAAGGCAAGGGGCTGTGTAAGATAGCCTAAGCCAAATTTAAATTGTGTGCAATTAAGATCAGGGGCTCTGTTTTTCCATCCCAACCTCGTGATGACCAGACAGTCCTGTAAGTTGTTATCTTTAACTCACCAGTCAACAGAGCACAACACACACTTTGAATTTTATTCTTTGAGCTTTTCTCTGAAGAATGCTTTTCTGGATTTGTCTATGTTTTCATAAACTTGATGGGCTTCAAAGGCTTGCTTTAGCCTTATAGGACAACTTTTTCTGACTGACTAGGCTGGATTCTGACGCTCCAGGAAGTATAAAATAATGGATTTTTTTTTCTTCTTCTTGGAACTTTTGTGGGAATGTCAGAATTGCTGAAGCTCTAGTCTGGGTCTGTCAGATAACTTTGGCAAATTCTCAATATGATAACTACAAAAAATACTGTACTGGAAAGGAAAAACCATTAGGAAAATAATAGTAACTAGTATACTTTTTATCTCATGATGCATACAATTTACCAGAAAAATAAAATAACATAAAAATATTCATTGGATACATTTATGGTCAAAGAACAAAGCAATACAGATAAAGCAAGATGGAGATCAGCTGGTTTCACTATAAGCTCAAATTACTGAAAATTGTTCCCCTCTACAGGCAATAAAATTTTGTTTTTCTAACTACCCCATAAAATGCAAAAATGGGACCTCTTTTTGCATAAGTTGAAAGGCTATTGCTTTTAGTTGTCATTTGCACTGGTTAAAATTAAAAGTGCAAATTTCTATGCAGTGAAATATGCATGCACACACAGTGCTCTGTACATTGTCTATTTTATGTCCAGTTTCTGGATATTGACAGATAAAAGAAGAACACTTTTAGCTTGTGAAGGTGTTCTTAAAAAGCAGCAAAACACACCAGACAAGAAACAGTAAATTTATCTGCCAAAAAGTAGGACATTAAAATGTGTTTTCTCCTTATATCTGCAAAAGTTAGTGAAGCAAGCCTCTTTACTTCAAATAATGAAGCATCAAGAACCAGTCTTTTTTCCACAATAATGTGACTGGTTTAGGAAAATTTTCTGTAATAACAACATACTTTCTCTTAGTAATTTTAAATTTTTTAGATACTAGGCTTCTCTATTTCAATTTTCTTTTTGTTTGAAAAAGGAAATCCAAAAATGTGCATTTTATAAAATGAAAGCAGGTGAGATCTTTATCACCCCAGAACCCCAGAATCAGTGCACCAATAAAATGTTCTGAAAGACTGGTTGTGGGCCATGGTAAAGGCAGCACATGCAGACTTCTCTTCCACACCACCATTATTTGGCATCTGTCCCACTATAGAAATGGGAGATAATTGTCATAGAGAGGTAACATTAACTTTGTCTCTGGTGGTGTTTATTTTGTCTAAGGCACCCCTGGATTGGAAGATGGTAGTGGAGAGTGCTGGAACAACAAATGGACAACACGGCCAGTTGGACCAGGGTGCCATGGTCTTGCAAACTTAAAATCTGGTAACCAAAGAGGCACAGAACTGCCATGCAGGGAAGATCAGAAAGGAGTAGGAGGGAGGAAGGTGAAGCTGGAGGTAAGGTGCTGCAGTAAATAATGAAGATAAGAGGGCTGGGGGATAACAGGTGTATTTCAGTCAGAGTGCAGCAAAGAAATGAGCGATACACAGGTATCCGTAATGGAGCTGGTATCTGGTGTAGGAGATCTGCCTGAAAGGCACAGAATTCACTGAACCCAAGCCCTTTATGCCTGCTCAGCTGGTGGTTCAACATACTGTGTCTGTCACCTCAGTACATAAAGCCCTGGTGCTGCCATCACTCGCTGAAGTGTTCCTGCTGAAGTCAAGAGTGAAGCAATGTGGCTGCAAAAGCCTTTGTGGTGCAGGCAAGGAGCAGCCAGCCCACGGCGCACTGGGGAGGCAGCTGCTGAGCAGCCTGGTGTGTGTGCAAAGCAGCTTCCCCAAATAAAACCTGACAACTGAAGCTGCTGTGAGGCCTCTGGAGCACTGCTGCATGCCTTATGTCCTGGGTCACATTCTGAAATCCATGCCACGAAGCAGTCGTGTGCGTGCTTTAGTTGTGTGGAAGCCAAAGGGAATTAAACACAGCTTCAAAGTCTGGCATGTGCTCCAGCACTCCTTTGCCCGGGAGGCACACGGTCATTGTGCTGTCCTGCTGCAGGGAGGTGCATTTCTATCTTTCAACAGCTTGCAAACAGCAGTAATCAAGTCAAGGGCTCATAGTACTTACTGCTGCATTTTAGCTGTGTTCAGAAGGGAGCACATTCCATCTGAATGTGTATAAGGTTTTACATCTCGGAGCAGCAACTGCCCTAAAGCTCCCAAATTTTCAAAGAGTTACATGGGGATTTATCCAGCCAAATCCCATTATAATCAATGGGAGTCGGGTGAATAATTACACTTCAGTTCTTTATAAATAGTGGGGAAGGTTGCCAGTTATTGCTGATTATGATGCTGGCTTTTTGTAGGTATAGATCCACATGTCTACTGGGAACTGCACGTAGACCACCAGGTTATTTCACATGTTGGTATAGTTTCCGTATTTACTGTGCATATCACTTCAAAGAACTGAGGTTGATGACTTCTGGTCGACTGTGTTAGCAGTCCGTCTCCTCTCCATCTCCTGTTGTTCCCTTTCACAATATGAGTAACAAAAAATGGTGGTGTAAATAGAACTCCAACAAAGAGGTCTGTTGAGCCTGTAATGCTCCCCTGAAAGGAGGCTGTCTAGGGGATGAATGGAGTAGCCTCAGCCGAGCAGTAGCGGGGAAATAGATGACTTGGCATTGGACAGTGGCAGCCAGCAGGGTGCATATGCCCAGTGTAGGGACAGATAATGGTTAAGCTAGTCAGTTGGAGGGCTAAATGAGAGTACATTGTCTAACCCTGTAACCGTAACTAAATTGTAACCTGAAAAGAGTTTATAAACATCTGGCTGCTAGCCCATCTCTAGAGCTTAATAGCTAAATCTGAGGTGCAGAATTTTTTAAGGCTGCTAATCGTTATTGGAAGTATGACTGTCTTCAGCCGATTAATTGCATTTCAGCATTGTAGAGAGTATTAAATTGTGGTTAAAGCATCTCATTTATGGTTGATGCTATTTCCATTTGGAAGTAGACACTCATTTGGAAACTCATTTAGGTTTCATGACATCTTTCTACTGATTTTATGGCTCTGCTAAGTATTTAATACAGAACACTAGTCCAGTGGTACACCTTAACTTCAATAATGATTATGTTCATGTCTTTATCCAGATCCTCATCTGTTTAAACTTGAATGAGGTACGTGACACATCTATATCTTTAGGTTTCTCATAAATTTAGCAGCACAGGAGCACATTTCCCTGTACACTCCTATTTTATTTTAATATTGCTATTCAGTAAAGATGAAAAGCATATACTGGTTAGACTAATAAGCATGTAACCTCCTCTGCAGACTAGCTTTCCAAGCTTTTTATAGCTTCCATTATTAATAGGACAGCATCTGTGAGCACCAGATTTGTGTTGCAAATACTTACAATAGTTGGAATAATTTTTTAATTACTTAAACAATGTGCTGTAACAGTACCAATTGAAATTCCTGTAAGGTACAGGCTTGCTAATTGTTTCCTTTAGTAAACCTAATTTATAGGGCTGTGCAAATAGTTGCTGGGTTTAAAGTATTTTGGCAGCTGAGCTGAAAAAAATGTTATGGACTGAATGGAAACTTAATTTCTTCAGAATTGTTAGCACAGCACAAGGATTGATTTGAGGTTATAGAAACATTTTTTAACACCTGGCAAACTGTTTCATTTGGTTTTCATGTACATTTAATAAAAGAAATGGATTGGATCATAAACATGAGAGGGAAGTAGTTCCAGCTCTCCCATTTTATCTGCTGGTTGATTGAGTAGGGCAATTTACCTGGGATGTTCACAACTTAAATTCAAGACTCCAAACTGATTAAAACTTTTTACCTAAAGGTTTGCCTAAAGCTTGGATGAAAGTCTTAATGCTGGCAATAAAGTATTCTGAGCTGGAGCTTTGTTTCTTTCCTAGGATATCTAGATTTAAAAAATAACCCAAATGGATCAAGCAAGAAAATCAGAATTTGTGGGTCAGGTATCTTGTACTGAATTTTCTCTGTTTGTTAGCCTGATGTGGGAGCATAGCACACATCTACAGAGGCAAGAGAGAGACTAAGGATCGGAGAAGGGCTCTGACTCTTCTACTTCATGTCCTCTCACTGCTGTGCAAAGTGACTAACATCGGGCCATAAGCTTCTTCTTTCTCTTTCTGATTTATTCTATAATTTTATATAATTTGGATCATACTCCCCATTTGAGCGTGTAGTTACCAAATTCTCTGGTTACTGGTTAAGGTCTCAGTGTGAACTGAGACATGGGGCACAGAGGGGCAGAGAGGACAGATTTGAATGTGGGTCTCCCACGGCCTAGACAAATGTTTGCCATCTTGTCTCACTTATCTGTTTGAGCAGGCATGAGTGAGTATAGCTAATGACAGCAACTGTGCAAATTTGTTACCAAAACTAGAACAGATAATTTCAGAAATGTACACTTCCAACCTTGGAAATGAAAGGGAAACAGCACTAGGTGAATTTCCCCAGTTTATTTGAATCATCCAAACCAATAAACCATATAATGGAAAAAATGTTCAGCCACCTGTACTTCATTAATGAAACTTCTCATAGTGTGAAAATTGACGAAGACCTTGGGTGTTCCATTTATCTGAAATTGCTATCAATACTGTAACTTTCATGTTTTTTGAAGAGGCTTTTGCTCTGGAAAATCTCTGAGCAATATTGTACATTTGGAGAAACTTGTTTAAAAAAACTTGCAAAAGGATTTCTATTTTTTGTCGTTTTCTAGTTTTTTTACTGGATCTGGACTGAAACCAGCAACTAACAAGGTTTTATTTTTCAGTCTTTCTGAGGACTGTATTTTTTGATAGTCCTTGGGGTTTTTTTCTGTTCTTTAACATACTTATGATTTAGCTATTCCAGTAAAGAACTTTTGGGTCTTTTTTCCCCACTACTTTTTACAGGACCAAATAAGATTTACTTGAGGGCAGTCTTCTAAGTCTTTATTGCTTTACTCTGAACGAGTCTAGAGGAAAGTAAAATACACAAAGAAGGTGCTTTTCCAGGCACAGACATAACTTTTGTCATTCAGGTTCTCAATGTCAAGTCTAACAAATCTAACTCTTCCCAAAGACGAATATTTTCTTCCCCACACCCCTTGCTTTCTTCCCCATCTGCAGCCTCCGTGCTAGCTGCAGCAGCTATACCATAACACTGGGAATGAGCATGAAATGTCACACTAACAATTCCCTTCTAGGGTTAAGCTACTGGCAGATGACTTGAGGACCATGCACGGCTGTGCCCCAAACTGGGGGTTTGCAGTGACCTTTTGTACCCCTAACGCTAAAGATAAGCGTGAAGAACCAGCCCTCGTCCGCCTTCCCAGGGATCTGCATCCTTATCTCTAGTCGTTGCTCACCAACACTTTTATCTGTCAAAACCCTCTCCGCTGCCCTAGCAACAAGCATCCAGGCTCTTTTCCAGCTGACATAAGCTTCCTGCCACCTTTTGATGACAAGTGCTTCCAACATTTCCAGCTGTCAGGCTTTCAGCATCTGCTCCACTTGTCACCAGGCTGACTTCACTGAACTTTGGGCAGCTTTGCAGTTAGCCAGTTGCCTCAGTACCATGAGAATGACTTTGTCCTGACCACACTTACTTCTCTACCTCTTTATATGCCCACACAGTGACAATTAGGGTTGATGTTTTTTCTTCCCAACAACTTTTGCTATTGAATTTGTATATAAATACATGTTTTATTCAGACTTAGTCAGCTATTGCGTTTTACCTATCAGCTAAATATTAGACACCACTCTATATTAGAGCAGTGGCTTCCATAGGGCTCCATTAAATCTACTCACAATGCTTCTCTTCTGATTGGAGTTTGACCAGGAGTGGCACTTCTGAATCCTTGGTGTCCTTGACTTATACATAGCATGAAAATTAGCAAATAGGTTCTCTTGCTGCTGAACAGTCAGACTCTTCAAAATAGTCAATACTGGTACCTCTGCTTCTATTAATGTATATGGAATTTTACTGCTTATTTCCCTAGGACCAGCTGTAGGCCATCATTGCATACTTCATTAAGTCCACCTAGAATATTTGTTGGTACCAAATTCCCTGGCAAATTTTGCCCTCTTTTTTTTTTTTTAACCTCTGTTTCTGCACTGTCCTTTCAATAGTGTGTCAGAAATGAAATGCATCAGCCAGATGAGAATCTCCCACTGAAGCAGATTATGCCATTACAGTATTCACCAGCACCTCCTTCTTACCTCTTTTTTGAGTACTGCTGTGTGCAAAGTTTTCCACAAGGTCTTCTAGATCCTTTTTCTCCTTGAGAGGATCAAAGATAGAATGAGTGTGAGAGACAGACAAGCAGGAGGGGAGTTCAGCTGGCAAATGCTGCAAGCCTGGGTCTTGGGGTGCTCAGCCTTATCAAGACTATCATAAGAATGAAAGGGTATATTTTTCATGTCCAAGACTCGGGTGTGCTGAGCCCTGGCCTGGAGCTGGTCATTAGATTGCCATCTCCTGCCTGCTGCTCTCCTGGCTTGTGGGAGCTCAAGGGCTGGAACAGCACCCGAGCCCTGGCTCCTTGTCATGAATGGTAGGTCCCTGGGGAACCCTTTAATGTGCTCCAGAGACAGGCTATACCAAGATGAAGTTGATACTGTAAATGCTTTAGCTGCCCTCACCAACTTACCTTGGTGCTGGGCAAGCCATGGCAGCAAGTCAAAACTGAGCCTGCTGTAACATACTTGTTCTTTGCAAATGTCTGGGCTGAGGGCCTGTTTTTGAGGTGCACTTTATGTGACCTGCCTGCATCGCTTGGTCCCCATGCAGACATGGAGATGGTGCAGCCATGAAACTTGATTAAGTCTCCTGCTCAGTTGCCAAACTCATCACAAAGCACTCACAGTATCTAGTTGTTTTCATCCAGGGCTCGTTTGGGGCTGAGTAAGAGCTGAGCCACCACAATGTCTGCCTTGTGTGATTGAGGAGGATGGTGGGAGCACACAGTTGGCAGCGGGGTGCAGAAAAAGGACATTCCATGGTGCAGCTCACATTTGGATACAATATGCAAACATTAAGTGTAATTATTGCTGGCTGAACTTCACCATAAGGTAGGTTGTGGCACTTCACCAGCATAGATGTGCTATACTGTAATCCACGTTCTAGATGTCTCCAGTGATCCTTTTGAGTTTCACATGCAAGAAAATGCATCTGTTACATCCATTTTGAGATCAGCTCAGTTGGTTAGAGCATGGTGCTAATAATGCCACGTACGCTGGTCTCATTTCTATATCAGCCATTCACTTAAGAGTCAGACTTGATGATCCTTGTGGGTCCCTTCCAACTCAAAATATTCTGTGAACTATAACTTTACATCTGACTTTTATACTACTCCTTGCTGTTTACTAGTTAGTTGCAGCAGTTGCAAGGCAAGTCTTAACAGTTAATGTAGTTTCCAGCTGTATTGTGTTGTAGACAGAAGGACTTAATACAATACAAATATTTTCTTGTTCATCTACTTAATGAGGAGTACAAAGTTGAGTAGGATGTTAATCTTTCTAGCAAGGTTTCTAAAGCTTAGTTCTGAATTGAGGGACTGATTTCCATGCAGTGTTTTCTTGTGAAGGCAGAGCTAGCTTTAGAATTCCAGAGGTACCTTATGAATTTACAAAGTCTATTTCTGTGGGGAAGCCAAGATGTCTTATTTCAGCTCTTCCAGTAACTATCATATTCTAGTCAAAGGCTGAAACAAAAGAGTAAAGACAAATTTATCATTTCACATGTGTGGGATAGATTATAATGCTACTACTTGCTAATATTTTCAACAGTCTAGGTCCCATTTCCAAAATCCCTGGGTACCAGGTACATTAAACTCTCTAAGGATATGTCTTACAGCCAGATTTTTAAATATGTGTGGGTACCTCAAGAAATAGATAAGCATCTGTAAGAATCTAACAGGATTTTAAATACGTCTTCTTATGTTGTTTCCAACAGTTATTTTTTTTCCTCCTTCTGTTGTGTAAGTTACTTACAAAATCAAAACCTAAGAATACTTTTGAAATCTTTGAACTTGTGCTTTAGTAGATGGTTTTGAAAATCCATCTCTATTTAAAACTCCCCATTGTGTGAAAAAAACCCCAAACAACCCGCCATTCATATCACTGCGATGACTGCAGTGCTACAGATCACAGAATGTAAATGGGACAACTTTTGCCATATTGAAGAATTCAGCATCTGAAGGAAACAGGCTGTCTGAAGCTAATAGATTATGTTCAAATTATTTTTCTTCCCTTTTTGAAAACAAATTATTAAACCTCCTAATTCTTAAATCACAGTGTATTTTCTTGTCTCGCCTGATTTT
>VZRO01005480.1:56172-135672 GCA_013397915.1 Daphoenositta chrysoptera | reverse complement strand
GGGGGGGAGGGGTGAGTTGCCCTAGTTCCTGAAACTCTACCTCTCAAAAGGCTTTTGCCTGACCTGTTACAATTAAGCTATTGTTTTGCTTAGGAAAGTGGCTTGACTTAATTCAGGTTCGTGCCTCAGAGTAAACTCAAATGATTAATAGCTCTGTGTGTGCTTAGTGATATGAGCCCTGCAGCCACTAAAGCACCTGTCTCAGTGTGTAAGCAGCCAGGGTTCCCTATGGTGCATGGCTGGAGTTTCACATAACAAAAAAGGCAATTAGACAATGTTAGGGATTTGAATTTAAATAACAATGAAGGGAAATTGCCAGGGAAGGATTATCTCTTGTCTGATAAAAACAGGTATCACTGGCAAACTCTTTAATTGTCCTTCCATAGCGGCTCCATACGGAAAGTTTTATGTCTAATGAAGACTGTCAGGGTTAAGCTCTGAAAACAAAGATCTGGAAGGTTGAAAGTGTTCTTAAATTAGCATTTCTGCTACTTTCTTAGATCAGTCCTAAATCTGCCAGTCACTGCTAGTTTTGGCCATGCCTCTAATGGCAACCTGTTTTGTCCAAACAGAACACGATTTTAGCATCACTTTTGTGGCCTGAAAATGACTCTAAAAGGATGATCTGCAGCATTTGGGTTTTGAAAGAGCTGCATTAATAATATGGCCTTATTGTGAGTCTAAGAAGGTATATAAATTATTTCTTGTGTCTGTCCTGTAAGACACTGAGCCTATCTCTAACTTGTGCTGGTCCTTCTGGCTGGACAGCTGCTCTGTGTGTGTGGTGATTGGTTTTAAAGTTTGCTCCATCAGCTGCTCCACAGTGCAGCTTTCTGTGTTGGTTGGTTATTTTGATCAGCCATGAGAGCGATGGGCTGGCTGGCTGATTGCTGAGGTGTTCCTCCTGGCTGGGTGACAGCCTTGCTGGCTGACCCCGGCCAACTGGCTTTAACTCTGGTGGGGGATAGCAGCTAATATTTTCCAAGGCATCTGGGTGATTTAGGAGCCCGTGACTCACCCTGAAAGCAGTTGATGCATTTGGAAAATGTTCCTCTATTAAACTCACCCCAAAGGGATATAGTTTGGGCTAATTTATGTTTGTAAGAGAGCGTGGGGTCTTGGATTCCTGTGATGTGAATATCTTGCACTCTCCTCTTCGTACAGAGGCAAACAAGATCCATTCCTGTGGTTGTTTCACGAGACAGTCAGGCTGTACTAAAACTACATCTGCTGATAAGAAAGCAACTTCTAGATAAATCATACAGGCAGGTCTCTGAAGCCTAGAAATAAGAACTTCTGGCTCCAATAACAAAAGCTGCCCAGCCTGAGGAAGGCTGCCTACTGCTCTGGTAGCAATCAATCCATCATCCTTCCTCTGGCATTGCCAGCTGTGGCCACATCACAAAGGCTGTCAGAGCTGGTAGGTTTGGTGAGGATGGCAGTGGGCTGCCAAAGCAGTCAAAGCTGAGCTGCCCTTCTGGCTGAATGGGAGTTATTCATGTCCCAGCAGCCACCCAGGGGACGATGCGGTGGTCCTTTCCAGAGTCTTGGTGGCTCTGCTCTTGGTTGATACCCTTGAAGGCCAAAGAAAGGTAGTGAGACATCTGGAAGAGGGTTGAGAGAGGTGCTCCATGGCCCAAGATTGGAGAACAAAGGCTTATAACAACAGGAAGATATGCAGGAGAGCTGGTCAGCAAGGCAAGGTGTGTTTTAACTGTTATTCTTCATTCTCGCTTGCATATTCCTTAAATATCTTTATATGCTTCTGCTGCAGAATAGTATAGTGGCCTGAGCCGACCAGCATGTGCCTGTGATGCTCCTTGTGGCATCTAACTGCCCTCCTGTCCTCAGAGAAAATAATAAATTAAATTTACATGTCTCTTGCTGGATTTTCCACATCAGTCTTTTTAAGTCTTGAGCCGGTCATTAGGATTTTTGTGGCTTGTGTGTAGTTATACTGCATGAGTTCTTTAATAAACCATTCTGAGGGCACAAGTGTCTGTATGAGAGGGGTGAGAGAGGTGCTGGGTGGCTTCTCTGTGGGTGTCTGAAGTTAATGAGAAGTGAGGGAGAAAACAAAGGTATAAGAAATAGTTAAAGGATAAAGAGAACGATGATTAAGAAAGAAAGGGAAAGACTGAGGAATATTGCTGATAGGTTTTAAATTTGAATTTGGGCAGACAATTTTTTTACACATTTGGGGGAAGAAGTTGGAGGGAGCCTTGCTGTGCTGCTGTGATTATACATCATTCTGATTGCTGTGGGTTAGTGATTAGAGCATAAAACTTGGAGAAAAAAAATACTCTGTTTTTCTTGACTTTAAAAGTTTTGCTGGGTGGTTTTGAATGAGTTATTTCACTTTGCTGTGCCTCTTTTTCCTGATCTGCAAAAGAAGGATATTAATGCCTATTTCTGTGAAGGCAGTCTGAGAAACTAAATGGAAACTTCTGTATAAATGTCAAGTGTCATTATTATTGTTCTTAAACTAATCCATTGTAGTCAGCTGCTTTTATAGTTTTTATGAAAGCAAATACAATGGAAGCTACATAATTGGCTGCATCAAAATGTTGTTTTATTTAGAAAAAGACAAAAAGTGTCTGAAAAAATGCATCAGTGGGTTGCCTTAGAACACCAATTGCAAAAATCTTTGTTAGGAGTGAACCATACCATACCAGGTAATAAAGTTACTGAAGTATGTGTGACACAATTATGAGAAGTAACATGCTTTGATAATTTTTGTTATATGTTTGGCTCACAATTTTCCTGGCACAGTCAAAGATTTTCAGTTATTTTTGAGCAAGTGACACTAAAAATGTGTGTATATGATGTTTCCTCAGGCTGTGACTTCAAAATCCTAATTTTCGATTGAATAGTTTGCAATGTCTGGCTCTTACACCACTAGAAACAGTACAACAAACATTGACACTTCTTGGTGAGGTGGATATGACCCATCTTTAAATACAATACTGTTAGAACAAGGTAATGGAACTTTGGGAAAAGGTAAATCCCATTACTCTTCACATTTGCCTAAATCCTGTTTATCTGAAAGGTAATCCTACCCCTGCCAATTCACCTTGAGGGTAGATCATCCCAGCTATTCAGCCAAGGGCCACATGCAGAAGGCTTATCCCTAGGGCATCTGTATGGCAGGGTGCTCTTAATCCAGGACGATGATTATACTAGTAAAATTGAATGTTTGCCAGTTTAGTTTGTTCTTCTTCTCCTAAATTTGTCCTGACAGGAGCAGATTTTGCTGGTGTAACTGTGTTTATGTTGTGATAGAGGAAGGGGAATGTTTTTTTTTTTAAGACAGGGCACTGTTGATCATAGGTAATATGTCTTCATACATTTAAGTAATTTGGCAAAAATCTGTTATATGGTCTTGGCCTTAACATGACCCCAGAGTGAGTAACTTGTGACCTGTCTGTCCTCATCAGCATCAGTACTGCTGCCTTCTAGTACAGCCCAATTAAGATAATTTTATGGCTGCTGTGGGACAGCTTCGTATCTGCAAGGCAGCCTGTGTGCAACAGTCCTGGCTGTTCATTTTCAGTCCCCAGTGACTGCATTGCAACAACTGCCTCTTCAAAGTGCTTTCCTCCATGAGGCACATGTGCCTGTTTCCTGCAGGTTCATCTTCAGAGAGCTCCTCTTTATCTGTGAGCTTGTTCCCTCTAAAACCACAGCTGTTCAGGTACAGGCATTACATCATGTGCTGAGGAGAATGGGTAGAGTGGTATGCAATGGCTCTGTAAGATGATGGATGTAGTGCTGGTGTTAAAATAATTACACCATAACATGAAAAGAGTCAAATCTGTATCCAGGTAGGTCAGGTTCATTCAGAAGAAAAGTTTTAATGACATTACAGCAAGGTATTGGCCTTTAAACACAGATACTATTTCACAGAATAATTAAGAGCCAGTTTGAAATGGGGCTTTTTGTGTCATGATTGGTTACTTTTTATCTTTATTTATTTATTTTTTAATTCATGTACTTTTGTGGACATTTGTGAAGATTGCTCTTTTCTTGCTTGGTCAGCATCCTACCACTGTTTGTTCGAGGTGCAGTCACTGCAGTAAGACTGTGGGACAGGGCAAACAATTAATTTTCCTAAAACAACCTTTTGATCCTGATGGTGAAAAAGAACATTAAATTTATGAAAATAATGTGATTTTTTTACTTTAAAGAAAAAATCTAGCGTTGTTTTTGTAGTCTATCAGTGAAGAGTTAACATAAAACATTGTGCTTGGGAATATGGGACTGCTCATCCTGTCAGTGAAGCTAAGAAGAATTTGCTATGTGTAAGAGCACTGGGAAGCAAGATTATTTTTCAGGTAAGTACAATAAAATTCAGGTAATACTCTTAATGAGAAAACATTTGTAAGAAAAATGCTGAAAAACATTCATTTAGTTACACTATTACGTAGGTTTTATTTTCTTTCTCAGTAAGAATAGTGAGGGTACATACACACGAAAAATGCCTTGCCTGTACCATTATTCTGAATTTCAAGTTGCAAGTGACGTTTTTCTCCTTAATATGTCTTTTTTAAGAAATGGAAAGATGGATTTAATTTTTAAGACAGTGGTCTCATTGAAATTCCATGCCAGGAAAGTCCTCTGAGAAGATGAGAAAATGCAGGCAGTCGAACAAAGGAGGCACAGAAAAGAAGCCTCATCTCCTAAAGCTCAACAGACACATATTAAAATGAGCTGACTGAACCTCAGTCCTGTGTCTTGTGGGCTCATTTTCGGGAAAATGAGTTCCACTATGGATTTTCTGATTGCAGCACTACAGGCTTCCTCCTGCTTTTCTACTGGCCACTTAGGGTGGAACAACAAATTCTGCTTTGCCATGACGAAGTCCAGTTGGACAGCTTTCTCCCAGTTCTCCCAAAATGGATTAAAGTGAATACAGACGGAGACAAAGAGTAAACTATGATGTAAAGTTTATATACAAGAATATAACATTTATCTGGAATATTTACAAGGTTAATTAAAGCAATATTTTACAACTCTTTCAGGTTAGCCACTGGGTATATTACAGTTAGGCTACAGATGGTTTAATTTGCAAAACAATTAAAAATGAAAAAAAGTTGCATTCAGATCAACCAGCTCCAAAACTTGGGTTTTTTTTTGAGAGTGAAGGGCTCAGACTTGTGGAAAATAAAATGTGAGAATGGTTAATATACTCTTACTGGTGCCTATGTATCACATACAAGAGTCGTAACGTGACCTTTATAGAGTTAATACAGACGGCAAGCCATGTCACCTCAGTGGAAGCGCTGTGCCCACAGTGACAGGCCAGCCACATGCTTGGCTTCCTCTGCATCTCCTACTGTGGCACAACAAACATGCACATTCACAGGGAAGCAGCAACATAAATGAACCAGCATTACCGAAACGAAGAGGCAAAGACCTCAGACCAAAGTCAGGTTTGCAACCATAAAAAACCCCCCAAGCTTTAAGCGAGATACTTTAATACTTCACAAAAATAGTATTTTTTTTTTATTACATTTTAAACTATGTACAGAAACGGAGGGGTTCTTCCCCTCCCGAAGAGCGTCACTGTGTCTTGTGCCCATGGCATCTCGAGGCTCAGAGGGGCCAAAGCAGGAAGGTGCAGGAGGCCCAGAGAGCTTGGGATAGGGGCAGCTGCTGGAGACAGCCAGAGACGACACCACTAACACTGTAGTTTGCGAATGCTGCGGGAGAAACGCTTGAAAGCCCGCTGCCCTTTCTGCCACCGCTTCAGCGAGGTGATCACGAGTTCCCCAGCTTGCTTCTGCCCCATCACCAAGTAGGGGACGTTGATGTCGTTCATCTCATCGCAGGTACACTGCAGGCCACCTTTGAGCCAGAGCACTATCTTCCTCAGATCTCTTTCTGTCAGCCCATTCAGCTTGTAGATGGTTTTGCTCTTTGTTTCAGGGGTGATCTTGGTATCCCCATTGATGTAGGCAATCTCCTTCACTTTTATCTTCAAGGCTAATAGAGCGAGGGGAGGGGGAAGTGGGGAGAGGGAGAGAGATTGAGAGGTTTTTTTCCCATTAGTGCACAGAAAGAGGACCTGGGGAGGGAGGTGCTCTATTGCTAATTAAACTGTCAGGGCTGACAGAAGAGGCAGCAGGTGGCTCCATTTCTAAAGCCACAAAGGGCATGCAAGTCATTTCAGTTTGAATCAACCACAGGGTTGACGTTTTTTGGATTTCTTTTCTCCTCTTTCCCCTCCCCCTCCTTTCCCTTCCTTTCTAAATTAATATTTTTTCCAGCTTTTCTCCGGTTTGCAACAGAGAGACGGCAGGTTTGCTACACTAAGCAGAGCACCATTTTTTTTGCTGGGAGAGGACAGCCTTCCTGAAAGTAGCGTTTGAAGGGGAGGTGTGGAGGCAAGTACCTAGACCTAATCCGAAACTTGATCTCTGCTGCAGCTCGAAACTTCTACACTTAATTTATTAGGCTGGAGAGGATTTTAGGCAAACCTGTAAGGAAATGATATTTCACATGCATTGTTTTTTGAAAGAATAGATCCCATGGAGGGCAAATTGTCCAACAGCTGCATTCGATTTGATGAAACAACTAGGAGGGGAATACAGGGCTCTGTAAGAAGCTGTGCGGCATGTTTAGCTTTAGGAGGTTTTATCTGAGTGCAATTTGCCAGGCCAAAACTCTTGGTTGTTTTAGCAATTATGTGCCACAATCATGGTTTCAGGTTTTGGGTGGGTTTTTTTTTCTATTTTTTCAAGAAAATCTTTTGAATTGTTGTAGATACTTACACTACAAATCTGTTTCCAGGTATTAAACACTGACCTATTGTAAAAGGATTCCCCTCCTTATTCCCTTTTGCTCTTGAAATGCTAATGTGTGGATAATGTGTCCTTCAGTTGTCTGTGTTGAAGGGGCTTTCTTGTCCTCTTCTAACCCCAGATCTTCCCATTAAGTTTATATCCCCAATTGTCTGTGCATTACCTTGTCTGTCAAATGATATATAGAGCTTCATTCTTAATCTGCGGAGAGAGTCTTTCTTATGATACACTGAGATTGGTCATGCAGCTCTGTCTCAAACATCTAAATGAAGCTTTGCTCTACTTCTCCCCAGGCAATAGTCTGCCTGAAAGATTCTCTCTTTTTTTCTTCATTTCACTTTCTATTGGGCTTGCCAGAAACATCCACATAAAAGAGCACTACTTCAAAACAGTAAACGGAAAAGAATGATAAAAAGGGCTGCTTTTTACTCCAAGGTGGAATTTTGTTTTTCATGACCCAATGGTCAAAGCCGTGCCTTTATTCAGGCACATCTCTTACTGACTCCAGTGGGACGTGTACCTGATCCTCGACTCTCAAGTTTCAAGCGAGAGGAGCTCTGCTTCCACTTACCAAAGTCGTTTTTGCAGAGGTTTTCCACGATGTCATTATCATCTTCATTTTTGTTTTTGCAGGCATCACAGACCTTGGGTGCTGCAAATGCAAACAACAGTCCCCGTCAGACCCGGGGAGAAAGGAACAGCAGGTGGCGTTGGGAACCCTTTGGGAAACGCCAGCTTTCCATCCCTTCACCCCAAAGCCTGCTCCTTCTCCCCCCAGCCCCGGAGCTGCCCGAGCACTTTGTGGCGCCTTACCCTGCTGCAGACCCGCTACAGCGGTCACAGTGGGCTTTTAAGGTCACGCCGGACTTTTAAGGTTACGCCTCAACCAAAAGTTTTTGTTTTAACGGGGAAAAAAGTGCAAGGGGGGGTGGGAAGGGAGGTCGAAACACAACACAGAGCACCCCAGCTCCGCGCTACAGCGACGACCCTCGCACAAGGCGATCGAACCTCCGGATGCCGCGCGGCTCCAGTGCCGAATCCCAGACCTTTTCTTTGAGGATGGAGACGGATGCAGGATGGTGACAGTCCCCCCACGCCGCCTGCGGTTTTCCCGGCCCCCTTGGAAAATCCTGCCTGAGCCTGGTCTGCGGCCACCTCCCCGGTCCCCCCGTCCCGGAGCACCGGGGCGTGCTGCAACTCAAGGCAGACGCTTTCGTCCCCTTGTGGAAAGCCGGGGAGGGACCCCGCTACCGGGGCGGCTCGTCGGGGGCAGATGCTGCCGGCCCGGGGGCGACCCGGCCGCTCCCTCTTACCTTCCCTGGTGACGGGGAGGATGTGGTCGCTGCTGGCCAGCGGGATGCAGAGGTCGTTGTCCTTGGGGAAGCGGCTACAGTCCAGCATGTCGGGCCAGGGGAAGCCGAAGGCGGACATCACCGGGGCGCAGCTCTCCTTCACCTCCTCGCAGAGCGAGTGGCACGGCTGGATGATCTCGTCCAGGTCGTCGATGCAGACGGGGGCAAAGAGGGAGCACAGGAACTTCCTGGTGTCGGGATGGCACTGCTTCTGCACCAGCGGGATCCAGGTGGACGCCTGCTCCAGCACCTCCTGCACCGTCTCATGCCCCAGCAGGTTGGGCAGCCGCATGCTCTGGTACTCGATGCCCCGGCACAGCAACATCGGGGCGGGGATGGGCTTGCAGTTGGAGCGCTTGTAGGAGAAGTCGGGCTCCCCAAAGGGGAAGAGCCCGGCGGCCGGGCCCATGCAGTGGGACGCCAGCAGGAGCAGGGCGCAGAGGCGGCGAAGCATTTTGAGGCGCGGAGGAGGTGGAGGGGGGGCTGGCGAAAGGCTTGGGGGGCCGGGGTGACGGGGCGGGCGGCGCGACGCTACCTCAGCCGCAGGCAGCGTCCCCCAGCCCGGGCTTCTGCTGCCAGGCGGGGACGGAGGGTCTGAGCGAGATGCTGGGGCAAACGTGAGTTTTCTGGATTTTTTTGTATGCAAATAGCAGGAGGAGCGGGGGCTGGGAGGAGCCTGGTGACAGCCTTCCAGAAAGGATTGGTCACTACTTTCTCGGTCTGCTTTTGCTCAGGGGGATTGTCTTTTGGCAGGAAATCCTTGCAAGGAACATTACGGTGCGAGAACGGAGAAGGAGGGAAAGATCCCGGCGAACAAAGAACCCCGAGGAACTCCTGTGCCGGGCAGGGGGCGCGGGGCCGCCCCAGGCCGCGGGGAGCTGGGGGTGAGCTTTGCCTCAGGCACAGCCACTGCGGAGCGGCGGCACCCCCGCTCCCCCCGGCACCCGAGCCCACGTTTGGAGATTTCGCTGCCAGCGGACGGGAGATGTGGCCGGGCCGATTCCCGGGCAAGGGTCGAGGCTGGGGGCTCCCTCAGCCCCCGGGGGGTGTCTGACACCTTTGGCCCCTCCCTGCGATGCTGGCCGGGCTCGGCCCGGGACTGGAGCCGCAGGCAGCAACTGGGAGCTGCCGGCACTCCCGGCCCCACTCCGGCTCGGCAGCGCCCAGCCCTGGGGGCTGTCAGGCGGGGCCTTCCTGCTGCTCCCCAACCCCTCCTGCCCCTGGCCCCGGGCCCTGCAGCCCCTGGATGGCCCCCGACTACCAGTGGAGGTTTTCCCTGAGTGGAAGAATCCAAGTGCTTTCGAAATACTAGCACGTTTTTCTGAGGCTAAAGGCGCGGGCGTGGCTCTGTGCAGCATGGGCACATCCCTTTCCCTTCACTCCTGTCTTCACCTAGAAGCTCCCTTAAAGAATTGTGTTTGTGTTGATTTACCACCAAGGGGAAGACAACAGGCAAGGTACTGGGAGCACAACCCAGCTTCAGTGTGCTTTGGATAATTCTTGGATTTTTAGTAATATTATTTATGGGAGTATTATTGAAAAGAGTAGGCCTGTGTAATATCATTTTGTGGTAAACCACATTCATTAATCAGCTACTGAATATTTCTCCTTATAGAGATGTTTTATGGGAAGCTAGCCTCAGCCATGATAACTTCTGTGAATTGCAGGATCCCTGTATATCCAGTTTTCAGAGTGGGCTTCCCAAAGATGTGACCCATTGCTTGTGACATAGGAAGCAGATGGGACCTGCAGCATTCCCACCAGCAAGGCACAGGTCTGCCATGCCAGAATGCTTGCAGTGCTGCCCCAGGCAGGCTGCTGTCACATGGTAAAGCCAGTGCCAGCTCTTTCAGAGGAGATTCCAAGATCCATTCCAGTGGGCCAAGCTGATGAATGTAATCTCCCTGTAGGCAAGCACCTCTCCTGAAGTTGTTTGATACCTGGAAAATAAATATCCTGAATGTCTAGTATCACTTATGGTAAGGCTTAAAAGTAGTTTATTTCTTACAGCGCCACCTATTCTTGCCATTACCTTTAGAGAGAGCACATGTAAACTTCCCGCCTCAGTTGCCTTCCATAGCACTAAGCCCCACTGATGGCTTAGGGTGCCCATTTTAAACCTGTTTTGCCAGGTCCTGAGGATTGCCAGAGGCTGTAACCTTTGCCAATTGCCACGAATGTCCCTTCCAGCTCCTAGTGCTGGTTCTACCAGCCTCTGTCCCCAAACTCCTCTTTGGTGGAAGGAAATCTACCAACAGGTTTGCTCTTACCCTGAATGGTTGGGCTATTTGCCAGGTCTTTGTAAAATGGACAAGCTTGTGGTTTGTTATTCTCTCTCCTTTTTTTCACTGCTTCTCATTTTTTGGAGTCATTCGTATCCCTTCAGGTGGGTTTCAGCACAATCAGAAGAAAATTTGCCTGCTCCATAAATTCCCTGTACACTACTTTCCACGGATGCAGCCTGCTAGGCCATGTGGAAGCAAAGACCCAGATCTGAGCAGACTGTTTAGACTAGAGATAATAACCATTCTTTGTGGTGGAGGATGAGACATTTCCGACAGAAACCTGCTCATTCTTTTCACCAGAACTGTTTGCTTGTTTGTTTCCAGCCCACAGAAAATAAGCAGAAAAACCACACGTTTTCCTGGATTAAGCTTTGATTTGAAATAAGGTTTTATTGAGACCTTATTATTTCCATTTTTAATAACCCCCGCTGAACTCATTTACTCTAGGTTTGAAATGACCCGAGATCACGTAAACAAAATCAACCCACGCCTGCAGACCCGAGCAATCATTAGTGTCCTCGCTCTGATCCCTTGCAGGTGAAAGCGCCAGAGGACGAGGCTGCCTTCGGTGCTCCTGGCTGCCAGCTCGGGCACGGCGTTCCCAGCCTGCGGACCCGAATGCTGTTCGCCGCGGCTGCAGGTCAGCAGTGCCCGTTCACCTTGAGCCCCCAGCCGCCTTCTCAGGGTGCGGATGATGCTCGCCCTGCCGGCCCGGCCCCGCAGCGCAGCGCCGGCACCACCCCTCGCGCCGCGGGCGGAGCGGGGCTGTGTTTCGGCGGCCCAGCTGCCGCTGCCCCCCGGCTGTGGGGGGCGCACGTCGGGGCCGAGCGTGGGATGTGCCCGGCACGGCCCAGGAGCGTCCCCGGGGGTGCCCTCTGGGGTGTCCCGCGGCACGCGCTCGGGCCAATAAACACCCGCGGTCTCACGCTTAATTGGGAACGGAACTAAGGAGTGGTGTCGCCCCTCCGCCCTCCCGGGGAGTCCAACCCCGCGGGCCCCGCCCCGCCTCTTCATCGTAGGCCGCCAGGTAAAGGACCGGGATCCACCTCCCACGGCAGGCGGCGGGCTGGAAGCTTGGGCGACCTGGTCCGACCTGGCAGGAGCCAATCAGGACTGCACTCCTAAAATACAATGATGTTTTAAGGTATGCCTCCTTTTTAAAAAAATGTATTAAGGTGTTTTTTAAATTGTTTTAAATGCAGCATAGGCTTTTGAGCACCTGTAAATTCACCAAGTGCTATGGATAGTTAAGCCACTTTGAAGCCCTGAAAGTAACATAAGCGTTTAAGCCACTTTAGATGTTTAAATCTGTATAAGCTGTTAAAACGCCTATATCCTCAAGTGCTTAAATCACCTTAAAACACCTTGGGAGTTATGAGCTTGGGAGAGAATGAGCTGCCTGGAAAGAAAGACCTCCGCTCGAGTTTCCCCCAACCTTCAGTAAATGTTACCTGATGGCTGGTGGTGAAGACGAATGAACTGTGGGGAAACCAACTGGAGTCCTTGGAACTTGCATGGAGTTCTGAGTAGCATTGTGTTCTAAGGAGTGTGCCTGTTCTGTGCCCTTTAAGTTAAAACCATGGTGCTGCTTCCCCTTGTTTGCAAACCTTGATGAGAACTCTGAACTTCTGTACCTTTTTCAGTCCTGGAAGCCGAGGTGTGGAAAAGGGAAAATGTATTGACACTTGCCTGTCTGCTAAAGAATAAGCAAGACACTTGCTTCAACGCAGGCAGCAATAAAGAGTATGAATTTGTTAATCTGTTTCATATTTTTCCGTGTCTTCTGCCTTGAGATCACTCAGCCCCTTACCTGGCTGTGTCCTGTATGGGGGGGACCTCTTTGCTTCTCCCTTCCTCTAACCCTATGAGGTGCTTTGGTGATGTGATGAGCTTTGAGGCAAAAGCTGCCATCACTGGTGGCTCCTCCAGCCTGAGCCTCATATTCCTTTGTCACCGACCTGAAGGTGTCATCATCCTTTTGGGTTGCAGAATCATGGGGTAACTGTGGCTGGAGGGAACCTCTAGAGTCCACTTATCCAAATCAATGCTGCAAGTTCTGGGTTTCGCCAGGTGGCTTGCAGTCTGACACGCCTGAGACCTCCCTGGGATGTCTGCACCCTCCCTCACCTGGGAGGCTTAATTCAAGGCTGTGTCTCAGCCTCTCTCCCCTTCCTGGAGAAAATGTTGAGCTTTCAGCTCCTGGGCAGCCCACAGGTTGGTTTCCCTTCGTGGGATATGACAATGAGACCAGGATTTGCCACTTTGAGGGCAATGATTTGCAAAGGGAGGTACTGACGCATGGAAGGCAGCCAAGCCTTACCTGGCAAAAAGCACCCACCTTTCCCTGGGTGATTTGTCTGGGTGATGCATTCACCTCTGAATTGAGCCCAGCCCCACTGACACTTACTGGTGAGAGTAGCCAGGCCAAGCAGATTAGGGAGATCTGACCTCAGGGGCTTTCTAAGCAAAAAACTGGAGCTTGCCCATAACACTGTAGAGAAAGGAAAACCTGTGGCTTTTTAGCTCATTCTCTTCAGCTCATAAAAGGGCAGGGATGAGGACAAAACTGGTTTTCTCACCACGATGAAAACATCTGAAGAAAATTTCTGCTTACCTTTAAAAATGGTCTCCAACATCACACTACAGAAATATTATTACTATTTGAATCTCACAATTGAATTTGAGAGGAAAAAAAATAGGATTGCATAGATTTTGATGAGGCAGCTCGGCAACAGATCCCTCCTGATGCTGTTTCAGTGGCTGATAAGGTGGAATTTAACATTTTCCAGATCTGGACTGGGCAGCAATCTTGTTTTCTGTTGCCACAACACTTAAAAGTTCCATTGTCAAAAACTGCACTTGCTGTAGATATATATATATTCCCCTGTCCCCCCTCTTCTCTGGAAGGAACCCTTAAAAATAACTTAACCTTTTCTTTGCTTTCTATTTGGAATACTTACTGAAATGGCAGCAGCGAGCATGCTTGAAGGTTCTTGAGAATGTGCCTGAGCGGCACAGGGAGAAAATCTTCTTTGGGCGACGGCAGAAGAACCTCTTGGTGGCGCTTGTGCACACTGTGTGGTGTTTTCCTTTGCCCAGTGACACGGGGTATCGATCCGATGCTCTGTATTTCTGCTCGCTGCCCTTCTTCTCTAGGAACTCTGTCTGGGGACTGGAACTCCAGGCCATCTTTAGTCAGGGTTTGATATCATGAAAGGGAAAGATCAAGCCGAGGCTGATTACTTTCAAATGGAAACAAAACCAAGTCACACAGAGTCTTCTAGGTTTTCACTTTTATTCTATTTTCATTTTAGTGGTCATCCCCTCAATAATTTCCTTGTATTTACTATCTTTAAATTTTCAGCTGTTTTTTTGTTTTGGTTTGGTTTGGTTTGGTTTTTTTGTTGTTGTTTTTGGTTTGGTTTTTTTTTTTTCTCCCCAGTTTGTAATGTTTTCCGTAGGAACATTATTAAATATTATTCCAAACCTCTACATTTTAATGTTGCTTTGTACTTTCCATTTACATGAAGTGGTAAATATAGGTGCCTAGCTGCTGTATTATGCATACACACACACATATATAAATCCAGATTCATTTGTATGGTAGTGGTTTAGTAAGTTACGATCCTTCAAATTTATCAGACATGTATCTATGTCTGGCTGCAGTTTTTGTCATGGTGAGCATTTTTGCTCATGAAAAATTTCTGTTTGCAATTACCAACCCCTTTACTATCTATCTAATCTAAGTGCTGGATAGCAAGGGTAGCAGAACTGTGCCCTGGAGGACTATAGTTGCATGGTACCTGGTTTTCCTAGTGTATTTTGTTTAAAAAGCTGTAATGTAATAAATCTTTCCTTTCTTTCCCCCTAGATGCTATTCACAGCCTTGTAGTTGCTAGCACCTTGAGCAGAGAGTGGGGCCCCATGGTGTGAGCCACACAAAAGGACAGGGTGTGTATACCAAAATGCCTGGGTTCTGTGAAGGGCACGGGTGCTTCAGGTGGGGAGGAAGGAGAATTGCTGCCTCCATCTGGGCTGGGTGACATGGGATAGAAATACTGCCATCACTGGCCAACATGTGAGTTTTGCTGTTGTTACTGGTCATAAGGGGTCTAGCTCCCAATTTTACTCCCTATTAGGACTTACTATTAGGACTTTGGCAGGTTTTGGCCATTTGTGTCCAAAGCTGCCATTACTACTTTCCCTGATGAGTGGCCAAAGCTGGGGACATAGGTGAGCTTTGGTGTGGATCTGTGTGCTGGGGGGTCACGTAAATCTGCAGATGCATGGGAAAAAAATAGCCACTGACTGCTCTGCTTCTGCAGTGCTCAGCAGAGAAAACAGCTGTAAATGAGTGTGTGAGCGAGGCAGGTATAGAAACTTGCTTTCAGAACTAATTGCTTCTTGCAGGGAAATGGTCAGACTTGCAGATAGATAGCTAGTCTAATGGCCTCAAGGTTTGGACACCTGTTACTTGTCCAGGGAAATAATTTAAAAATAATAATAATTTGGACTAAAACATTAGAAAAAGCAAAATTAAGAGAACCTGTTCCCCAAAGCTATGCTATTTGAAATAAAACAATGAAACAGTGATGTCAGATTGATCTAATCAGCAAGTCTCTGTATTGCATTGCAGTTAAGTTATGCAGTGATTCAAATACTCAAAATAGTAGGCACATAATCAGTAATTTAAATATATTTGCAGACTCTAGAGTTGGTCTTTCCAAATTATAATTAAAAAAAAAAGATCCAAAAGTTTGAAGTAGCTGACCTAGAAGTAGTCTGCATGACATGGCTTGTGATGTATTGGTGTTACATCTGCAGTTTTCACAAGTTCAGAAATAATTGAGAAAAAGCAAGCAACTTTCATTTAACATGTATTCAGGGAATATATTAAAACTATTGTTCAACATCTCCAGTTTCTTCTTTCCTCCACTATTCTGCTTTCAAACTAGAAATATGTAGTTTTACCTTCCTGAGCTTGGCATAGAAAAATAAAGCTGAAGAGTTTTGTAAAGGACCCCCTGTTTGAAATATGTTATAAACATGGTCTTCTCCACATCTATGTTTCCCTTCCCAGTATATGCAAGTGCATACTTGTAATATAAGCTGAGGTAAGTTTTAGAACCATCTAGCACATTTATTTATTATTTTGGTAAATTTTCACACTTTAAATTATGAATCTGTTTCTGTAAATTTCTGTATTTTCAGTATTCCCAGCTCTCTGTTGACTGTGGGACTAATCCATCTTAGCTGCCTTCTACCCTAATAGTTTGTTGTTGCTTGGTCGTCTCTTCTGGTTGGAACTGCTACTTTTGAGGGAAGTGAGTGTCCTGCATCCCATGTTTCCAATTGATATGTAGTTGGGTTTGATGCCTTAGGTTTTTAACTCTTACATTTTTCGAATTCTTATTGCCTAATGTGTAACTCTGAGATGCTTTGTAGCCTTGTTAGCTGCTATTCTCTCATGCTAAGACAGACATAACAACACCTCTCTGGGCCTACTCTTCAAGGACACCTAGACTGTACAGGCCCAAAGCTTCTAAAGGGGGGGGAGGGGTGAGCTGGGGGGGAAATTGCAAAATTTCAATTGGCAAATTTATGCTGATATGCAAATGGACCAAGCTTATAAAGGTGTGGGAAACTTGTGACTCGTCTTCCATCTTGGGGTCCATCTTTGGGTCCAGCCTGGAGCCCTTTGCTTCCCAGGGTGTACCTTTGAAGGCCTTTCGAATAAATACCCACTTTTATTCCCTTACTCCTGTCTAGTCTCTAAGTGGCCTCTCAAGGCATCAGGTTGACTTCTTTTCTGCAGGGAAAACTTCATTTTTGGAAAAAACGTGAGAAGGTATTTCTCTGGTTTACTTGTGTAATGTTCTTTTCCCTAGAAGATTTCACAGCAAACAAGGTTTGTTTAGACCCTGTAAGTAAAGTTATAGGAGAAAGTGTGTCAGTGTCAGTTTAGAATTAATATTTACATCTGTGAATAATTAGTGAAATCATGTTGTTTTGAGTAGTTTTATAAACATTAAAAATAAAAATACCACGGTTTACAGATGTGCATCCTTTACCACTTAATGTATAGAGTTACTCACTTGGGGTTTGAAAGAGTTCACGCTGAAAAAGAAGAATAAAGCTGAAACCATGTTGCAATATCTTCATTTGGTTTGGTTGAAAATGATGAAGTTATGTTGAAAATGATGCTTGAAATACCAGAGTAAACCCTTAAGAATGGCAATACCAGTTTATTTTACCCTGGTGTGCTGTCACCTGTGTTTTGTTCTTTTTTGCTTTTCTTTCCCTCATGATGATTTGCCCCTGTGGACACTGTGACTTCACCTGGCACTGTGTTGCACAGTCTGCCTGGGTGTGCCCCTCATTATAGAGTGGCTAATTGTGGGCTGGAGTCATGAGCCAGTGCAAGAGTTAGAGCTCCTTACATGGTCAAGCATGTAAAGAGCTGCCATCCGCTCCTCCCAGCCTCAACTGTTTGTAATTCTGATACCCTGGGTATACAGTAGTTTTCTGACAGAAGTCACTTGCTGGTCAAGAGAACCATGAATCCATGGAGAGCATTCCTAGGGCATCAGCCTTCCCCACCCCAGGGAAAGACTGGGAATGTGATGTTGGGCTGCTGCTGAAGGTGTCCTGCGCAGTCCTCTCCTTGACACGGAGCTTGGAGACACAATCTACTGCTTCCACACACATCCCCTCCTCATTAATGCTGCTGATGGGGTCAGCAACCTTGTCCTGCTGTTGTATCATCTAATCAACCATCTTGACAGGGATGTTTCTCTTCTGCCACTTCAAAAAAGATCTCCTAACAATTCCCAGGGAACCTTTGTCTGTTCCCTGTTGGCTTCTGCCAGACTACATGTTTTGGGATTTCTCCCTCTGCTTTGTGTCACTGGATATGGGCAGGTTACAGCACTGTTAACCTCTCTCTTTTACTGTAGAAGTATCATTCTCCAGCCACGGCTCCTAAAATCCAGAGTGCTGTGGTGAGAATGGAAAAAATTAGAAGGGGAACCTTAGGAGAATTCAGGTCCTGGTAAGGAGTGGTATTGGTTCAGGTCCTCCTTGGCATGGGTTCTTGCACTCTGGACCTGGTTGTGGTTGCCTGAGATGTAATTAGCCAGATAAATGAGAGGCAAGATGGAAGGAATGTGTGACATTTGCATATCTGGGTCTGTAACGTCAGTTTCCACATGAAGACACGCCAGCCTCTGCCCGGATGAGGGGATTGAAGTGCAGTTCTAGATGAGAAATGAAAAAGATTGTAAATCACATAGGAAATTGCCTTTGTTCTTTGGCCATATGCCAGCCTCCATCCCTATGGAGGACATTTGCCCTGAGATTTTGAGAAGGGTTTTAGCATTAGATCTAAAGTTTGTCTGGTGTAATTGTACTGGTTATTTGGATATCTTCCCTATTCATGCTCTGGGCTGGACTGGCAAGGCTGAAAGGAATTTGGGTGACACTTCTGGCAGCAAAGGGACAACAATATTACTTTACAGAGTAAACTCATTGGATATATTCATCTGTGCTTTTGAGCTCTTTTGATAACAAATTTCCGCCCTTTGCTATCTACCAGAGCTCCAGACAACTAAACCTGCTCCCGCTCTCTGAAAACCAGAGCAGCTCTGCAATGCATTTCATTAAGGGGAAGGCAGGGAACAGGTTAACAACCCCTCCCCCCAAAACCTAGTATAAGTAAATATGTATTACGGTTTTCAAAGCATTCTTTTTATTTTATTCTTCTTGAAGTATTTTTTAGAACAATTATGTGAGAAATTCCTTATATGTGAGGATTTTGTAATAGCAAAGTGAATTAGCTGTTTGCAGAACTGCTCCCCTCTGTAAATGGGAACATGCCATATGACAGTGGGCCAGATTTTACTGTTCTAGGCATCACTGATATAGCTGTTTATTCTCCAAGCCTGGAAGAGATCCAGCAGGATTTAGTTTTATGAGGTTTAATGTAAAGGTGTTGTATTTCATGAGATGAAATCATAACACAGTGGGTTTGCAAGAATTTTGAAAAATTATTTTTTCAGAGTGTTGGCAAGCACAATTCTCCTGTGAATTACATGTCTGAAAGAGAAATATAGATATTCTTTCATTGGGTTGAAATGATAATTAATCCTTAATCCTTCCTTGATGGCCTGTGTCATTAATGCTGGCTGTGCATTTAGAATGAGTGCAGGTAACAGCTTTTATTCTGTAAAGCTGTGCACGGCACAGCTGTGCTATAGCCATAGGGGCTAGCCACATATTTGAAATGCCTGCTGTTATTTTTGGGATGTGTCTCTGAATTTTGGATGTTTTTTGTTTCTAGACCTGTAGATTTTGTGAAGAAGAGAGAGAAGCATCTGGCATCTCTCACCTATTTATAGTTGTAGAAGACCTATTAGCGTTATTACCTTTATCTGCAATATGTCCATGAATACTTACCTTATGCCTGAGCAGATTTTCCTTTGGCTAGTTGCTTGTAGAGAATGATAATTGCTGAGCAGTTTCTTGAGGTTTCCCTTCAGATCTGCCTCATATACTAAGCAGATGAATGAGATTGCACTGATTTAGTAGTGTCAGTTCCTGGCTACTATTCTCTGCTTTACAGCAATGTGTGTATATGCTCCCTCTTTACCTTGCCTTGTTCTGGGAAAGCAGAAGGGTGGCTCTATGAAAGAGGTACAGGCCTGAGAAAAAAAAAAATTCTTCTGTTTTCAGCTTTACTTAATTCAGTGAGATTTTGAACAAATTGTTACAACTCTCTGTGTAAGTTTTGTTTTCTAGCAAAGGGCGTTTTGACATTTTTTGTGTCAATCCACTAATACCCCAAGGCCCCAGCACTGTGCACTGAAACTTACCTCATTATTTAGCCCAGCACACAGGCATGCTCAGCCCTGTCACCAGTCTAAGCAAGGCTAAGGTTTGCCTGTACAAATGTTCACAGATAAAGAAAAACCCCTCAGTTGTGACCTTATAGGACAATACGGCTTCTGCTTATGACGGAGATTGGCACCTTGGTGCTTGCAGTTAAATATTTTGAAATATATGATATTAAATATATATTATTTAAAAATATACTTAGATTTATTTTTTTTTTTTTATTTCATAAGGAGGGGACAAATTCTGACTACTTTGGCTCTGTTTTTAGGAAGTATTTTGGGAGAATTTACACCATTATATCTATTTGAACTTGGGTCACTCACTGGTAATATCATGCTGTTGGTATTGCATGTGGTGAGAAGAGGTAATATATCAGTTAGTTCCTTGACACTCATCAGTTACTTTACTCTTTTGTTCATGCTGAAATTGGAGGTGATAGAAATGCGTAGCTATGTGTTACTTTTTGGGTTAGATTTGCATAAATCAAAAAAGGGCCCTTTACTGTGATGGCATTAACAAGTACAGCTTTATCCCCATCTGTGGCTACCAAATCAGGACTGTTTTTTTAAAGTTATTCCCTTCTCTAAATTGGCAGTTCATTATGGGGGATGCTGTTCAGTATTTGCAAACATATTCCTTTGGAGGAGGGGATCTTATGCACTGCAGTATTTATGCAATGGCTGGGAGCTTAAGCACAAAATATCTTCCAGCCAGGCATCCGTAAATCAAGCAGTGCTTTTGAAGGTATAACTCTGGATATCTCAAATTGTAACTTACTATATATTGATTTCAGCTCAAATGTACTCATAATTATTGGAAGTTCTTTGCAAGTTGCTAACCTACAGATGAAATGACTGGAAAAAAAAGAGGATGGGCTTGACTGTACAGAGAAAAGCTATTTCCTGACTCAGGTTTTATTTTGCTCAAATATATTATATTTCTCTGAAAAAAACATTGCACAGAAAAGCGTACGGAAATGTTACAAGCCACAAACTAGTATGAAGTAAATAATATTTTTAACTGTGACCCCCTGATCGGGAAGGAGGTCAGACAGCTGGAAGAAGTCTCCAGGCCCTAGTTCTCATGGCAGGCGTTGGCTACCCCAGCATCTGCTGAAGTGACAATATAGCTGAGCACACAAGCAACACAGGAGGTTTCTGGAGCTCATTCATGGTAATATCCTGTTGCAGGTGATGGAGCAGGCAATGAGGGGAAATGCTTGCAGGACTGCCTGGGGAGGCACAGGCCAGGGGCAGCTTTGGCTGTGGTGACTATGAGGTGGTGGATCCTGAGTTGAGGGAGATAGGGAAATAGCAGGACCATAGCTCTGGATTTCAGGAGAGAAAACTTGGGCCCGTTCAGGGTCGTGCTTGGAAGAATCCCATGGGATATGACCCTGGAGAGATGAGGTGTCCAGGAGATCTGGTAGTTTTTTATCCAGGATCTACTCCTCCAAGTTCAAGAGCAGTCCATCATACCGAGCAGGAAAACCAAACAAAGGCAGCTTGGTTTCCTGCTGAGAGGCCTGCAGTGAAGAACAAGTTGCTTTTAACTTAATTCAAACATAATAGCAGCATGCATGAGGTAAAAACAGATAACTCAGGAGACACATAGAGATGATATCCAAGCATGCAGGGATGAGGTTAGGAAATCCAAAGCCTACTTGAAGTTGAATCTGACAAAGGACATGAAAGAAGGGCTACTGCAAGTGCATTGGGAGTAAATGGGAGACAAGGAAAAATGTGGCTCTGCTTCTGAATGGGGCAAAGGGCTTGGTGACAAAGGACACAGAAATCCCTGAGGTACTCAGTGCCTTCCTTACACAGGTCTTCTCTGGGGCCAGTTCTGTTTAACCTCTTCATTAATAACCTGGGCACTGATACAGAGTGCACCCTCACCAAGTTTGAAATAAAATGTATCATCACCTCAGGTGACACAAAACTCAGGGGTGAGAGAGACCAGATGGTTGTGCTGTCATTCAAAGAGACCTCGATAAGCTGGAGAAATGGGACACAACAGTCACATGATGTTCATGACAGCAAAATGCGAAGTCCTGCACCTGAGGACAAACAACCCTGGGCAGCAGTGCATAGTGGGGATCTCAGCAATATTTATAAACACCTGAAGTGAGGGTGAAAAGACATAGAGTCAGGCTCTTTCCAGTGGTGCTCAGTGACAGAACTGGAAGCAATGGACACAAACTTAAACACAGGAGATGCTGTCTAAACAAAATATGAAACTTTTTCTGTGTGACCAGTTTTCCTGGTCAAGCACTGACAGTTTGCTCAGACAAGTTGTGGAGTCTCTGTCTTTGGAGATATTAAAATCCTGATTTGCCATGGTCCTGGGCAACTGACTTTATCCCTGTTTGGTCAGTGGGGTTGGACCAGGTGGCCTCCAGAGGTCTCTTCCAACCTCGAGCATTCTGAGAGTCAGTGCATTTTTCAAGCCACAAGGAGTATGGCTGCATGGGACAGCTGGAGCCAATAGTACCTCAGGAGAAACTGGTGGTCAGGAATCTAGAGTCACCATTCTCAAGCAGTATAATTGACTGTGGGTTTTGAGGTTTTGGAACGCCATGAGTAAACGGGCTTATATTCTGGGAGCACATAAAACATAGCACTGAGCATTCCTTGGTAAAAATAAACCAATCAAGCTAAAAGCCTGCCTTTCTCTTAATAACAACATGACAAAACATAAAATGTCCTTTTCGTTGGAATTCCAATTTTCTATGATTTATTTTGCCAGAATGTAATCAGAAATAGATGGTCCATCGAAGTCTGACACAAGCAATGTGTGAGCTGGAGTCCAGGAGGAATTCTAAGATCTCAGAATAGAAAACATGGTGTAAATAATATGTTTTGTTCAAGACAAGAGGAGTTGCAAATACTTCAAATTATGGGTTATAGGAGAAAGTGAAAAGGTGATTTCTAGAAGATAGCCAATGTCAGAGCCGTTATTTGTCTCTACTAGCCATTTAAAACAGATACTTATTGTTGTCTCTTGTAAGGTTTTCTATTTTCCCTGGTTGTTATGCAAGAAGATAATGAATAATGAAATTAAATTAAAATGAACAGTGTTTTTTTTTTTTTTTTTTGCTAATGGGTCTGGGAGGAGAACATGACTGTGAAAATACTGGGAGGATACAATAGTTTTCATAAATTAGATTCCTCTCACAAAAATTTTACTTTTAAAGTTTGGAAAAATATTGCACCTTCATCTGGTTTGGGAATTAAATATATAGGGCTTCGGAGGAGATGAAGCCTTCTGACTGAGCCGAATGCAGTCCTTACCCTGACAAATCTTCAGGCCATTTGTTCATACTGTGTGCTCCAGCCAAATCCCCCAGCTCCCTTGGGTAATGGCACCCTTTGGATACAATCTGCCATTCATTAAGTGCTTTGCTGCAAGGAGCCCTTTTTTATTACACTGAATTGCTCAAGCTTTGTTGGAAATCCCAGGTTTTGTCTGTGCACATATGCATGGATATACTTGCAGTGATTGCTGTGTTTAACTGTTCCCCGGTGCGAGTGAACCCAAGTGTGCACTGCATTCTGTGTGCTCATACACGTTTGGGTTCTGTGGGTGAATGTGTACTTGGGCTGTGTGTGCAGGTGTGTGCAAGCATACGCACACACGGAGGAAAGGTTGGGTTCAGACATAGTTTACTTGCCATTTTACACAGCCACAAGGCATGCATTCTCCCATTACACTGCATCTTCAGAAGTGCTTCTCTTCTACTTTGCCAGGGGGGAGAGGGAAATGCATTTTAATTTGCATTTTAATTTTTATTGCAGTCATGCACAGAGATCTGTTCCTGAGCAGTGTAACCTGCTGTCTTGGGATGACTTTATGATGTGTATCCCCTATCACCACTCTATGCCCAGAAGATGAATCCTGTGCCTTTAAGACTGGGTGCAAGAGGAAAGCGAACTTTTCAAAACAATTTCTCAAGGACACACGCAGCTCTCTCTGGGCTCGGCGGCAGAGTGTGGAGGGCAGCGACCTTGCTCTTCAGACAGCTCTCAGCTCCCTTTCTCCAGAGAGAGAGAGTTTTCCTGAGACCTTTTTTGGATTTCTTCCTCCTTCTTCTTTTTTGGGACTGTTCTACAACATCGGACCACACCAGGGGAGAACTCCTTTTCCAAGGCCTCCTGGAAGGGGCCCATCAACCCATCTCTGAGGAGGGAAGAGGCCACACCCAAAGAGGACTCTGAATTTTTCCAGGTTTCTCTCCACAGTGAGAGATTTTTTGTTTTGTTTTGTTNCTATTTATTAAACAAACACACAGAAAGGATAACAAAACTAAATAACATAACAAAACAAAACAAAAAATCTCTCACTGTGGAGAGAAACCTGGAAAAATTCAGAGTCCTCTTTGGGTGTGGCCTCTTCCCTCCTCAGAGATGGGTTGATGGGCCCCTTCCAGGAGGCCTTGGAAAAGGAGTTCTCCCCTGGTGTGGTCCGATGTTGTAGAACAGTCCCAAAAAAGAAGAAGGAGGAAGAAATCCAAAAAAGGTCTCAGGAAAACTCTCTCTCTCTGGAGAAAGGGAGCTGAGAGCTGTCTGAAGAGCAAGGTCGCTGCCCTCCACACTCTGCCGCCGAGCCCAGAGAGAGCTGCGTGTGTCCTTGAGAAATTGTTTTGAAAGTTCGCTTTCCTCTTGCACCCAGTCTTAAAGGCACAGGATTCATCTTCTGGGCATAGAGTGGTGATAGGGGATACACATCATAAAGTCATCCCAAGACACCTGCTTTCCTACCAAGTGTCCCACATACCCTGCTGTAATCCCATAATGTGTATTGCACATCATCCCTGGTCTCCCCTGCTGTCACTCTGCCCACAGAGTGTGGATGTTCTGGCAGCTGCTGTTAGCCGTGGGAGTACTGGTCTGGGTTTCTGTCCCCTGCTTAGCTGACAATCTTCATATAGAAATGTACTCTCTTGGCTGCTACCTTTCTGTCAAATGGTAATGCCATTGGACAGTAGGGAAAAAAAGAATAGGGAGAGGAACTGGAGACACTTTCTCTAGCACTGCATAAGCCCTACCCCTTTCAGAAATCAGGGTTACATCCAGGGATTTGAGGTAGGAAGGTCAAGGGGCAGGCAGTGTGCTGGCATAGAAGGCATCACTACTATATGAAATATAGAAACAATAATTACATTACTGTTTGCTCTTCTTATTTCTTTCCTTTTTTTTTTTTTTTCTTTTGAGATTTGTTTGCTTGTCCTAGCAATGAATCAAAGAAAATCAGAAGGTTAAATAAGTGACATATGTTTTTTCTTCTGTAATTCATCAGCTTTTCCATTGCAAGAATGTCCCAGACTTTTGGAATCCATCTGTTCGGTTACAATAAACCTGGGTTTCAGCCTCCTGTTGTCATAACAATTCTCTCTGCAGGAGCAATAGGAGCTGGAGTGATTGATGAGATCTCAACTTACTATTCTCTTTCAGCCCAGGAAGAACATAGTTCTGGGATAATTGACCCATTGTTTCAGCACAACATGTAGGCAGTCCAGCAGATAAAAAACACTTTGCATCTTCCAGCAGTTCTCTGGTGGAGCTGTGCTGACTGGAAGATAGGTTTATATGGATATGGATGGGAATTCAAAATCAGGCTCCTTTATTTTAACTGACACAAAAGTAGGGGAGAGGTTGCTATAGGCAATCATATCCCCTCAAGTTTGGAAGTGATATCTTGGGTAATTTCTGTGGAACAAGGGAGGAGTCCCCACCGGACAAGGACTTTTTACCCCAAGGTTTAATACAACAATCTTTTTGACTGTAGTTGTCCAAGGCAAATGGGAGTAGATGCACTCAAGAAAATATTTTATTCCAATAGCAATAGTTCCATGAGACAAGAAGTGGCTGAAACATTGTGTTCTGTTTTGACCTGTGTAACCAGGAGATGAAGAAGAGGCTGGAAGTCTCAGGTCCCTCTCTTGCTTATTAATTTGTTCTTTTTCTTTTGGGGTTACTTTCTTTTTCTCCAGCCTATTTCCTTTGCCTTCTTGCCTATAATATGTGAAGTGTATTAACTACTCTATTATACAAAGAAGAGCTGTCAAGCCTTCATAAAGAATATCAGCTGTTCTGTTCCTGGTCATTCCTCTACGAACAACAGTTAACAAAGCCCCATCACTGAAAAGCGGTGTTACAACACTGTCTAGAAATCTCTGGGAGGTTTGATTTTGATCCCTTGAATTTGCATGGTGACACAAAGGCTACAGGGTCATAATATAGTCTGGACAGTGACTATCATGTGAGAGTTTTGGCTCCTGACACCATATGTCAGGTGGGTGTTCTACAAATCACCAGCTGGCAGCACAAAGAGGTAACAGCAAGCAAAGCATATCCACGGGATGGGTTTCCGCCAATCTGTTCTCTAGTAGGATGCCGCTAGCTGTTACTCTACCATGCCCTAGGGTATCTAAAATAAAGGATTTTAGACCTAATCTCAAATTCTGTGTCTCATTCCAAGAAGGAGTGGCCCTTCTGTGTGTCCAGTTGTGCTGGACATCCAAAATGGTGCCAGAGCTTCACAGTAAAGGTATTATGCCTTTCCAGAACTATTTGGTATAGATCACATACCTCTGCAGACATTCTGGTAGAAGCCAAAAGAGCTGCCTGTATTGATTTACTCGTGGGGCTTGGAGAGAGCTGTGGGAGTCAGAGTGAACCTTTGCTCAGTAATTTCTTGGACTCTGTAGGGGAATGTGAGTATCTGCCTGAAGGGAGAGGAAACACCAGGGTTTTAAGGAAGATCACAATCTGAATTCTCTTCGATCTGTGAAACTAATACACTTCTTATGCAGAGCACCCCTAGCTGTGGGGTTTTCACTTCCCGTGAAGATGTCTGGAGTGTTTTCTTTGTGGTACAGCCTGTGCAAAGTTCTGTTGATGAATTAAGTAATGTTCAAATTTTATGTGAGAATTTGTGCAATTATCTCTCAGAGCTACAGGGAAGGCTGACATGCCCTTCTTTGATCAAATACACATGGTTTAATTTTCCACTCTTCCGCACATGCAAAATTTAATGCTTTTTAAGTTGCGCTTGCATAGAGGTGGCTGTATGCAGCATGCAAGCTTTTTGATACGTGAGGCTACTATATGGTCCAGTGTGAGCTGTGAACCACTGACAACTTCTGCAATTTTTGATACAGAGACTAAGTACTGTGCCTTTGGAAGCACGATATAGCTGCATGAGTTTAGGTTTTATTTTCCAAAGTGTGCTAATAGAAGAAATTAGTTCTTCTAAATACTGGAGAATACATCTTTGGCTAGTAGAAATTCTTGGAACCAATTTCCCTTTGCAAACCACACTCCGGTGATTCAGACTGAAGAATGCTTTAAGCCTTTTGTCTGTAAGGTACATGTCTTATGTAGGCTTCTGTTTTAATTTACTGCACTCGTATGCAGGTTTTTCAAACTAGTCACAGTGGTCTCTTATAAATCACAAGAAATAGTCCAGCCTCAATACCCTCTCCAGTCCTACCCAAAGAGTCAAGGCTTGTCAAAGACTATTTTAGAAATCTTGAATAAATCTGACATTATGTTGAGACAGCTGTTAAATATATTTCTTCCCCTTCCCCCCCACCCCCAGGTTTCCTTTCCCTCACTATGAACAATGCAATTGGTTTAGTGCTATTTTTAGCCCAACTTTTCATTTCAGTCATATGTATTTCTACCTTCCATGCACACTTAATTTATTCTAACATGAAAAATACTGGGAAAGTCACTAACCCCAACAAAAAGTTTTTACAAGCTGAACTGGAGGTTAGCTGTTCCTCATGTACACTGCAGATGCCCAAGCCCACCATTAAAGAAGTAAAATCAGATTTCAGGGTGCAGTCTGACTCTTACGTATGTCTTCCCTTAAAACAAATGTCTCTTCAAAACAAAAACTTAAGGAGAGATACTTAAAATAACCTTGTATCTGAGAGCAGTTTGCTTCAGTGTGGAAGGGAGAGTGAAGTCTGTTGATCTTTCTACTTGTTTAATGGGATTTTACCTAGCAGGAGAGAGTAGTGGTGTTTTTTGGTGTGTTTGTTTTCACTAAGAAACCTGATGTGAAAAACAAAAGCTTGCTCCTGTTTGTCACCAGTCTTTCTGAAGTTGTTGGGAATGTTGGTGCTCCTCCATCATGAATGGCTCTCTCTTAGGTTGGCAACAATCTTCTCCTTCCCTTTTGCAAGCATCCCTTTTACACCTGTTTTTCCTTCGTAGGCTGGCCTGGAGGTGAGAATTTGAAACTCACATGGTGTGCATGGGGGTGAGATCCCTGCAGTCTGCCACGGGCTTTTTCCCAGCTCGCGACTGCTCCTGTTCTTCAAGAGTGATCAGGAAAGATGCACTTCTGCATGAGGGCAGGGATGCATCTGCTGAGATCAGGTAGCTGGACAAAGACTTCTCTTCCCCAGTGATGTGCTGGGGACCAATGCATCTCTAACGGTGACTGGTAGTGAGTCAAGGAATGGGGCGAATCGGGTGGATCACAGGAACCCAGCTGTGATGGTCGTTAAGCGTATGGTATGGTCTGCTTTCAGCTTCTCACTTAAGGAATAACATCACGAGCTTGGAAAAAAAAGTGGAGAACTGTAACTCCTCTATTGTTGCCTTTCCAAAGGGGATTAAATAAGACAATAACTAATAAATAATATAGAGAGCTTATGGGTCTGTCTTCAATCGGAGTTTAAACAAAGAGCTCTGGGCTTTTAAAGTGCCTTCTCAAATGTGCAGCTTTCTGGAAATACTTCTTGCCAGAACATCCCTGGCATCGCAACAGAGACGGTACTTCCTCCCTGAGCAGTGGTGGCCGAGCTGGGACAAGTGAGGGGAATGACGGGGTGGCGGTGACAAACTGTGGTGCTGCGCCGTCCCCGTCACGTCTCTGTGTGTGGCCAGCACCGTGTGTGTGCTCAGGGGCTGCACGTGTGTGTGGTGTGGCCCAGCGCCATGTCACTGGGACATCTGTGCCCCGAGCCGCTGCAGCCCAGTCCCGCTGGCTGGAGGGCAGGCCCCGTCTCCAGCAGCAGCACCTCTGGGGTGCTGGCTGGCTCCTGCATGGAGTAAAGGAACCGGGAGCGCGTCAGGCAGACTTGACTGCCGGTCACTGGAGAGAACCAAAAACTTGGAGAATTAATCAAGGCTGTATGTGAAAATTAGGTTTTATGCCTACTCTGGGCATTGTGGGGGGTTCCTTCTTTTTTTCCTGTAGACCAGAGAGGAGAGCTCACCTGCTTTTTATTCACTGCCAGCCTGCTCTCTGCACCAAAGTGCACACTTTCTGTAACACATTAGGAAGGGTGGAAGACTTAGACATGATTCGTGTCGTGTCTATGGCCTTCACAATTATAAAATTCCTGATATCAGCAGGAATAAATCCTTGCCAATTAGAAGGTCTTTTAACGTCAAGTTGTGACTAATAAACATCTGAGCTGCAGATGTGGGACTGTAGGTGTACCTGTTGCCTCGAACTTTTCTACCATTAATTACTCTGGTGATTGCGGGTCATGATTATGCACCTTAGCTATTTCTGAAGATGAAAATTGCATTTTCTCTTTGTTCCTTGTCCATTTGTGCAATGCAGAGATGTCAGCCCAGCTAAAAAAGCAAATTTCCATTTCAGCCATAATTTTAAGCTGTGTTTACAACTGCAAAACAATGCTAATTGCATACCGTATGCTTTTAAAGGTGTGTTTCCACAGCCACCATTACCAGAATTCAACATCTTAACTCAGGAAAACCTTACCATCTGGTAAAAATGAAAAATGGAGACCCAGTAATGCAAAAAACCACAGCTTATACAGAACTCAGGTGGGTTTGGATGCCAGTAGGTATCAAGATCAGGCATCAGTGCTCTTATGATAAAGTTAAAACTCATTTTTCCTATGTCTAGGAACAGTTTTGAACATAATTAGAAACCCTGGATCCTAACTCTGAAATCTGAAACTGTCTGGCATCAGTGCAGATTTTAATGACTTGACATCTCTCTGGTCACACCAGTTTCCCAGGGCAAAACACCCCCATATGAAGCACTTTTTACTCCAAATTCATATCTTAGTTTCATGGCTGTGGTAATGACAGAAGTAGTTAATTAGTATTGGCCATCCCCTTTCTGTTTCCCTGGCTTTATTTCTCTCTTGAATAGAGTTTATAACTTTCTTTTTCTTTTTTGTTTTCCCTTGGCTTTACAGTAGTACTGCATCAATCGTTACCCATAATCTTTTGTCCTAAGCATTTCAAATGCCTTTCAAGAAGCCAGGGCCTCCATGCTGTGAAGCACTGACCCCACTGTGATTCCATTTGCAATGTGGTTTCATCTCTAACAGTTTCTTGCTCTATTGTTTCCCCATTTGCTCGTTTCTCCACTGCACGGTTGTGTGTGTGTGTTGGGAGGTGAGAGAGGGAACAGGGACCATTGCTTGAAATCTTGTCTTTTCTCACTCCTAGTTTTCTCTTCTTCACCCCACTCCAACTTCTTAATTGTAAAATTACCTAAAGCAACTCAGCACAGTATAATGATGCCTGTGAATGAAACCTCACCTTTTATTAATGTTAAGTATTTCTCTTACTATGCTAATACCTGGAAAATATTCTGCAGATAGGCCACAAATTGCTTTAGAATATTTTCTTTGTGTTACTTTGCTTTTTGCCCTGGATCAGCAAGAATATGGTTCAAATATTAATTTTATGGTGTGTCTCTCAAGAGTGGAGTATAATGTTCAATTATGCATTCCATCTGCAAGGCACTGGATGTGCAATCCTGCATTAAATAAAAAACGGGACGTGTTTTAAAGAAGAAACAGAAAGAAAGGATTTGGCACATAAAAGAAATGGAAGAAGAGCCTTCCATTATGCTTGCCTTTGTGTAAAATCAGAGGGAGTTGTGTAAACCAGACAGAAGTCAACTGTCTTAAAAACAGAGTTGGTACATGACTTAGATTATGTCATGCTGTTAAAACTTTTCTGTAAGATACAAGTTTAGAAGTTGAATGATGCCTCAGATAAATATACTGGAGACCTTATGATGCACACATTTAATACACTCATTCTACACACCCATATGCATGTGTGTGGGTGTTCTACTTTGCTCTGTAAGTCTCTTAAAGCTCTGTTTCTAGGAAGCATCTTTTCACTGTGGGCAGTGGGAAGAAGTGCTCTAGTGCTTGCAATGGCATTCTCTCCTCCTCAGGGTTTTCCCTACAGCAGAAAAACCTGAACAAGGCTATGGCTTCTGTCACTGTCTAGAGACATAAAAGTATAATCATTTTGAATCCTTGTCCCCTTACTCAAGGTTGCTCATTCAGGGTGATATTTGCTTTGGAGTCAAATGGCTATCTTTGTGTCATTCAGCACAGTGTAAATCTCCCTGCTGATGCTGCCCAAATTCTATGTGTTCTCTCAAGAACATCTCAATTTTTTCTCATGATGCTTTATTCATGTAGACTGCAAGATCTTAGTGGCTGTGAAACTTCTCACCACAGGAGCAGATGGAGCCAGGCTCAGGTCTTGCATTTAGGTAATGAGGAGGCCTAGTGAAAGGCCAATGCTGAGCAGCAGGGCTCTGAAGCACGTCTGATTGGGGCAAGGCAAATGAAGGGTATCAGGTTGAAATTCAGCAGCCAAGGATGGCTTCAAAGTGAACCCAAGCATAGAAAGAGATGGCCTCTCTTCAATGCAGATGCTTTGAATGCCACTGAGAATGGTGGGGGTGCATGCTCTGGAGTGGGAGAAACCTGGTGGAGCCTGTTCTCTGCTCTCCCTTGGGACAGTAGCCCAAGTGCTTCTCTGCATGGATGCTCAACCATTCAGGTTTACTAGAAGGAATATTTCAAGTATTCCTCCCCAGAGTGTCTGCTTTTTTCAGGAAAGCGCACTACTTCTTTCTTTGGCACCTCCCCAAGTGCTCTTGGCAAAGCTCTCAAATGTGTCATTGTAATGCGAGGCCTCTTTGCCGAGGTTTGAGCAGCAAGAGCTGGCTGGGAAGTGCGGGGCCGGTCTGAGGAGGACTGATTGCAGAGGGCTCTCAGCGGAAATCCTTAGACTCTGGAACTTGTTTGCTCTGGCAAACTCCCTATGCCTGTCTGGACACAAAGAGGGTTCAAGACACATGGCTTTTGTTTGGTTTTCCTGTAGGGAAGGCTTTGCTTTTCATTTGGCTGAATTTCTGGGTTGTAGAGAAAGAGGGGGAGAGAGAGAGAGAGTGTGTACTTCAGGCTGTATCGATCTGTGTCTTCTGTGAGGGTGATAGTGGTGCTTTTCAGTGACCTTTTGCTTTCTGAATCAGATATAAGTACCACAGAGGCAGGCTCTTCATGTGCCTTTGACAATGGAATAGAGGTTAAGGTACATGAGGGAAGGTTTCTCTCATTTCTTAGCTGCAGGTGGAGATCAGGTGGGTGCTCTCACTCTGTAGCTCCCAGCAGCCTCTAGCTCTTTTTCTACCACCTCTGAGTCTTCTGCCACAGCCTCATGTGGCCCTGACCCACCTGAAGAGCTCTCACGCTGTTAGGAAAGGGAATTCATCAGAAGGTGTGGTGTGCAGAAGACCATAACAACTCCATGAAGAAGAATTACCTGACTGCAGGGAAGATCACTGTAAGAAGACAACACAGAGAGTCTCTAACGTATTGTTTAAAAAGTGGTGGTGGGGAGGAAAGCTTTGACTTTGCCTTCTAGAAAGATTGATTAGTTATTTGTGAAATACAATCACATGAGGCAGTGCTTGTAATTGTAGATGTATTCTGAGAAGATAAGACACAACATTTTGTTAATCCATGGATTCTGGAGGGACTCTAGTTTTTAAAAATGCTTTGAAACAATGCCATGCATTGAATGAGAAGGCACACAAACTGAAACACAATTTAGAAGTAATTCTGATAATTTTGTCTCCCCAAATCCAATCTGCCAGATCCTAGGTCACTGCAGTATGCCTTAGAGGCCATGGGGCAGGGAAAACAATCAGCTTGAAGAGCATAATAAAGTAATGTTGCACAGCCCCTACCAGCCAGGGATGTTGCTGAAAAACAACTCATCAAGAAGTGTGTTTTCAGAAGCATCACATGAAAGGCTGAAGGTTTGCTGTTCTGAGAAGGCTGCAAATGTACAGCTTGTAAACACTGACATGAAACAGGAGTCCTGGAATTTGAGATTTATTTTCCCCCAAACCGCTTCTAGACTCTGGAAAAGAACTTCAAGAAAGCATCACCCTTGAGCACTGAACACCTAGAACTGTATTTCTGACTCTCTGAAGGCACAAACTGGGGGATTTTTTCACTGATTTTGTTTCACTATGGGTGATGCTCTCCAAATTCTCAGAAGTCAGATAAAAGCATGCAGTAATTGCACCTTCCTCCTTGTAATAGCTAATTTGGTTTCTAGCGAGTTGCACAAGTTGCTTTAAGCACACCCCTGTTTCCCTGAGCTACACTGTGGTTTTGCCAGAAATTTGTAAGTTAGATCACAGCCCCTGCTGAACCAGTGGGTGCTCCCAGTGTGCTACCACTTCATCAGATAGTACAGAAAAGACAGAAAAGTAGGAAGAGATTAAATTACACCAGGGAAAAATGTAAAAGTGCACCATGCATCCTGTGAAACCAGTCTAGGGAAAAAACAAGTCCCAGTAGTGTAAAGGGAAGTCAAGTCATTAAAAGGGATTGCCCACTGGGAAGTATAATGTCTATAAAAAGTCTTTGAAAGTGTGTTTAGCACAATGCTTCTCACAGAAATGAATATATGGGAACTAGGCCACATTTTCAAATAGACTGTATTTTTCTTAACTATCTCCCCACAAATACATGCCTGGAAAGCACATTAGGTGTCTCCCTGCCTTTCCCCTTATCACAGTACTTTGCAGGTCGATGTGTCTTGGAAGGGCTGACAGTCCTGGTTTGTGCATATGCCAGCATGGAGTGAACTGCAGGTGCTGCAGAGCAGCATCCCCCTCCTGAGCAGCGGGAGGTGGTCTGTCTGCTCAAGCCTTACCTCCCAAAGACATTTCTAGTCGTGATCTCTACAGGGTGAGGGGGATAACCTGCGTCATGCTTCAGAATGCTGGCTCAATTCAAGTTTAAGTGACTTCTTTGCAAGGTCATCCTGCAGAAGTACATTCCTTTTCATTAGAATATTATTTACTTTAAATATAAAATGCATGCCTCGTGTATTAGTGCAGTTGCAGTATTTCATCCTATTGGAAGAAGAACAATTTCTATGCACGAAGCAAATCAGAGGTGACCCGAATGTGCAAAGTAAGAGAGGGTTACTTCTTCTAACAGCAGCATCTTTGCACAGAGTCTTTTATCCAGGAACCTCAAAAAGTTCCCCCAGGAGAAGGGCAAATACCTGCACCTGGGGAGGAAACCCGCTGGGAACTGGTACATGTTGTGGGCCACCCAAGTGGAAAGCAGCTTGGCAGAGAAAAGAAATTTTGGAGAGGATCTCATCAATCTTGAAGGGAAAGTCTGTAGAACACAGAGACAGGCTTTTTCCAGTGGTGCTGTGTGAACATAAAAAGGAACTCTTCTATTGTGAGACTGAATGAGCACTGGCAGAGTTTGCCCAAAGAGGCTGTGAAGTCTCCATCCTTGGAGGTATTCAAAACGTTCTGAACATGGCCATGGGCAACCAGCTCTAGGTGGCCCTATTTGAGAAGTGGTGTTGGACAAGGTGACCTCCAGAGGTCTCTTCCAACAGCAACCATGCTGTGATCTAGGACAATTCCTACTTTTAAAAAAATATTTTCCTGAAGTTCTTTGAAACAAAGCCATGTGAAGAATGTGGACCCAGCTAGGAGAGCAATTTGACATCACATCATTTTTTGTCCCTCTGTTTTGACTCCCCAACTGAGAGCTGCCAGATATGCTCTTTAGTCTTGGCTTTATGACCCTCAATAGCACCAGAAAAAGAAAGCAGATGCCAAACAAGTAATTGTGGGAGTCTGGCTGGCTTTCCCCTTGTACTCAGCATCAGGAAGGTTGTAATGCTCTCTTCAGTCTTTGATGGAAAATGGTGAGCACTGCAGTCTGCCTGTTCCCTTTGCATTCATCTCATGTGCCTGAGTCTGAGCTTGCCTGATGTCTTATTCAGTAGCCAAAGTGTTTATTTATACTGTACAAAGCAGATAGGTGTGCTTGGTCTGTGGTGGCCTTTTTACTGTCAAGAGTCCACCTGGACTGTGAGTAGGTCCTGATTATTGTCTATATTGACAGAGTCTGATCTTGAGTCACCTTAGAGGATTTGTTAGGATGTTGCAGATAGAGCTAATGCATCTTGTAGTCTGCAGGGCATAAATAAGGAGGCAGCCTCCTGCTTTAGGAACAGAGGTCTCTTCCAGCCTCCTTGGGTAGGGGTGAAGGGAGTTTTAGACTCTACAATCTGCATACCAGCTAAGCAAGGAAAATAGCTTCCTTCCTTCCTAACTTGGACACAGTAAAGGCAAATGCATTCTGGTGACATGATTTTTCCCTGAAGCAAAATGCTTTCAGGCCATATGGAGCTCTGCACACGCAGTTTTCCATGAATATTGCATTAACCTATATTCCAAGTTATGAATTGCAATCAATCCATTCTTGCGCTAACCAAGCTACAGCTGCTCCCAGCTGAAAAGTCTTTTGAACTCTGCCAGACGAAATATTTCAAGTCTCGTTCCAAGGTGCAGTAATTGTCATTGTGGTTCTCAGGCTTTCATACATATTTAATTTAGAGTACATATAGAAATGTGCATTCTGCTTATACTGAAGCTGGTGCCAATGCTTACAGTGATACTGTTTGAAGACTAACGAAAGACCAAAATTGCTTCAATACTTGTGGTATGTTGATTTCAACTTTGCTACAATTAAGCTGTATTGGTAGTAGATAATTCAAAACCCAAAGTGAATGTTCTGCATGGAAGGAAAGCATCTGCTGTAAAATTTCAGGGTGTGTCTGGGCTTCCTCTATGGTATTCAGAGCTAGGAGACAGCTTTGCCCTCTTGCAAACACGAGAGCCATTTTTGAGTGGACACGAGAAATGGGATCCGAGTTTTCTGGTGGTTCCCATGTAGCCTAGTACTGCCTTGGCTTGTTGCAAGGAAAGAACATCACTTCAGATGTGTAGGTCCTGGTGATCTCACAGAGGACTCAAAACAGCTATTTTTATTTAGAAGTGTACCGGTTTTTTCATTTTTAAAAAATATCTTAATGTTAGTGAATTATATTTAAACACTCTAAATTACTAAAAATAAATATTTTGATGATGTAATGTGGGAATTCTCTTCCATTTCAGCGAATGTGGACAATATTATGTTATTCATATTGAATCCTCTTTCATGTAGATGGGAACAGCAGGATTTGTTCACTTTATGAGGTCAGGACTCTGATGCTTGGTGCTAACAGCTGAGTACCAGACCTTTCAATTTTTAGGCCACTTCCTGGGATTGTTTGAGTGCTAGTTGTTAAGAATTAGTTTGAAAAGAAATTCTTAGTACCTTATAGTTGCTTTTTGGTGAATTTGTGCAGAGGTTTGAAAAGTATTGAGTCTCGTCATGTTTTGCCAGTAACTCTTATTTCTCAGCTAGTGGGACTGTAAAGCAGTTTTATTCATTTTAGTATGATACAGGGGTTTAAAATTGAGCAATTTTGGGATTTTATAGGGATTCAAAACTCAGTATTCACTCTCCTCTTCCTCATTGCCTTTACATTTCTGTGTATGTAGAATTTTTGGTATATGTACAAAGACATATAAAATCAAGTGGATTTCATCAAAAACATTGCAAAATGAAAATGGCCCAATCAAACTTTTACAGAGTAGTTTTTCTGTGAACTGCCATTCCCCACTGGAAACCAGGGGACAAATACTAAGCAGATCCCTCGGTCATGCTGTAGCCCAGCTTCTGCTCGTGTGGAGAGGGGATGGGGAAGAGAGATGGCAGTGGGACAGAGGTGCTACTAGACCTGTATCAGGCAGAAGCTCATGTTCTGAATTTCTGGTGGGTCTGAAGGTGCGTTGGAGTTCAGATGATTCTGAAACTCTTAGAAGCATCTGAGGACTGTCATGAAGGTCAGATCTGAAATGCTTATTCGGCAAAATTCCTGAGGAAAGGATAATTAGCTCCTGTCGTTCCTACCCTGTTTCTGCTCCTCAAATTCCTTTGGATGCTCCCAGGAAGGACAGCCCATTTGATGTGAAATGCTGAGATAACAGGCATTTTATATTTAATCATAAAATGACATTTCTAACTATATATTTGCGATTAAGCCATTGTTTTTATTAGTCACAAGGGATAATTGCATCCAGAAATTCCCAAAGAAAAAGTTATACTGGGGAAACAATATTGCACTGATTTTTCAATTATGAGTAATTTTCTAGTATAGATCAGCAATAAACTTCCCTAAAGGGCCTGTTAAACAGGAAGCAGGAAAATGGAGATGGGGTATCTGCCAGACATTAGTGTGTCTAGTGCTCATGTGTCAGTTCATGCCCTTGCTCTTTTCATCTTTTAGGCAATGTCAAGCAGTTGGCAAAATCCCATGTCACAGGTTTGTCACAGCAGATATGCATAGGAAGGCTTTTTTTCTGGAGAAAGGAGACTACTGGGGCTTGGGTCTATAAGTAATGAGTCCCTGATTCCCTCCCTGTTCAAGTCTATTTCTGAATCTCCTTGCAATGGAAACAAGGATGTTCTGTCTTTCATTTAGCTTTGGGCATTAATTGGGAGAATACCTGATGGTGTACAAGATGGCAATACAAGATGGGAGTGCTGTTCCTAGGGCAGAGTCTGGGATGATGGACAGCAGGCAAGGTTCACCCTTCTCGTCCCTTAACTGAGGCACCAATGCTCCTACAGACTCAACCCCTTTTGGAAATACTATCTGAGGAAGTGACAGGAGTCAAGAAATGCCTTAATCACTTGTCAGGAGTACCAAGCACTGTTTTTTCCATTTTAATTCTACTCTTAGCTGCACTGCCATACAAGCCAAAGCCCTACCATAAATTTCCATTATCCTCTCATAAGAGTGTTTTTACTGGTGATGGCTTATTTCACACGCTGACCTGTTTTATGGTATTCTGGCAAAGCAAACAATCCATTAAGAAGATTTTCTGAGAGGCCCGTGGTGGAAAAAAATATACTACCAAACATTTCCTAATGCACAGTGAGGCAGAAAAAATGGTCCTGAATCCCCCGTTCCCTGTGAAATCCAGCTCAACTTGTGGTGCTTTCTGCTGTGCCTTCAGAGCCCTCCTCTCCTTCACAGGTTCAGAGAGTCCCTCCAGAAGCAGGGGAACTCCTCTGCAGAGGTCAGCAGTAAGAGATTTAAGGGGTCTGTTCAATAGCAAGCAAGAATTCCAGGGGTTAGTTCCTTCTGTATCTCATGATGGGGCAGACAGTTATGAGTGGTGGCACAGGAGCTGCCCTAGCAGGATATTTGTGGTGGGTTATGCCAAGAGATACACCTGTGTCCCTAAATACAGAGCAATGAGGAGGTGCTTTAGCTGCCAAGGATGCTGGAAGCAGCACAGCTTGACTCGTATGGCATGGGCTGATGTCTTCCTCTTTCTCCCTGGAGAGTGGTGGTGAGGGTGTGCTTCAGAATCTAGACAGGGCAACATGCTCTCTGCACATACTTGGTGAGGGAGCTTGGAAAAGGTTGCTCCCACTCCTGCCTGTGATGTGCTCTGGAAAGAGCTTGGGTAACAAACCTGCCCTCCAACAGCCATTGTTTTCATTTGGATGACCCCATCTGTGCCCTAGAGTTATCATCTTCCCCTAATATCAGGGTCAGAGATGTATTTTTCTTTTTTCTTCTTCTTGTATTTTTTTTATTTTCAAAAATATTTTTTAAAGTTATTATTTTTTAAAAAACGTTCCCACTAGCAAGATTATGATCTGCCTGCCCTACTGCTTCACTCCAACTCATCCTCACAGCCAAGGGCAGGGTCTCTCCTCCTGCTCCTCCTAAAGACCTCTGCTACTTGCTCCCACCTTGAAGCACCAGTGAGGAAAGGCTATTTCAACACAGTCTGTGTGGAGTTGCTCAGGGACTGCTTGTCCTGGGGCTGAGCTCACACTTGGTTTTTTAGAGGGAGAGGGCAGCACATTGTTTGAGCCAGGAGGCTCATGCCTGCAGAAGGTCTCTCCTGCCCAGCAGGTCAAACATGCTCCTCTCCAAGCTACATTCACCACTCCTCTCTCCCCCTTATTTTTCGATGTTGTTTTTCCTTCTTATGCCTTTTTGAGTTGCAAAAATCTGCTAGAAATCAAACTCTGTGCACTCCTGATTTAAATACAGGCACATTCTGATTAACTTCTAGCTCTGCTTACACTTGCCGTTCAGTTCCTCTCAAATTAGCCTCTAATTATCTCAGTTGTAATCACCCAGTGTGATAAAGTTATAATGATTCTTTTTGATAGTACAATGTTTTCTCTCACAGTTTGATAGTATAATGTTTTCATTCTCTATGAATGTTGTAGTTAAAGACAGAATGCCAAGCTGCTTATGGGAAACAGATTTTTACAGACCCTAAACAAATGCCCTGCATAGTTCATGTACAGATAATAAAAGAACAAAGTAACCATTCTAAGAAAAATGTATATCTTGATAAAAAACCCCTATCTGTATAGTTATATTCCAAAATACTGCTTTTAGAGGTCCAGAACCTAATGTCATTGCTTGAGGCCAGAGTCGGGGACTCGAGATGCCTGCTTAGGTTTCTGCATCTCCGTGGCTCTTGGAGCTGGACTGCAGCTCAGGCCATGAAGCTCTTCTGCCATGCACTGCTGAGGGAATAGTTTACCATCTCTCACGCCTTGTCCCATATGATATCCAGACATGTTGTTTTTCTCTGGGACTCTCACTCTAGGAGGTGTTTTTAAGCATGCCCATCGTATTGTGTGTTCACAGGAGCATTTTGCTTTCAGAAAGAAAACCGGTGTGCCTCAAAACTGAACTAAGCTGTAGCCATGGGAAAGGGTGTACTGGGGCACGGCGTGGGGAGCATGACTTGCAGCACCCTTCTCCTGAAGCGGTGTCCTGTCACATAAAGTAAATCCCACTGCAGGTGGATGGAGTTACATGTGTGTGTGACTCAGTATTTAGTGTCTAGCGCATTCAGCTGGGAAAATGTGGATACAAGTGGGGAGATAGTTCTAGGTTGCAGTCCATGCATGATGAAGGGTTTATGCACTTTATTTTAAGCCAGCCATTTGTTAAGACATCTAGGCAGAACACAGAGACTTGTCTCCAGACTTCTTTCTTTTTCCTGACCACAGTCATCATGGTGGGTGTTTGTGCCTCCTTTCTCTTTCTCAAAGAGCCTTAAACTCACTTTTAAAAAGTTTACAAGTGTAATTTTCTATTTTGCTGGGTTCTTTTACCTACTCAGCTGTAGGTTTGTATCAAGTGTGGGAGCCATGCATGCTGCTTTCACCCTAGATTTACTCAGATAACACTGGCCAGTGGGATTTTAGAAAAGAGGCTTGGGACATTGAGCAATCAAATGGCAGCTAGTGTGCGGACTCTCTTCTTGGCTCAACCAGGCTCTTTCTGTACCTGAGGCACTTCATCCCCTCTAGACTTTTCATAGTCATATGCAAAGAGGGGCTTGTGGGGGTGTGTATATGCAGTTTATATTAATATTCATCACGTGTTGCTTGGTCAACAACAGTGTGTCCTCTTCCTATAATAACACCAGCACTTTACTGAAAGTCTTTGGACAAATCTGTTATTAGAGTTGACTACTTTGATTAGCACATGAGGTTGCATAGAAGCTTTGGGCTAGGCATGTGCTATGTTTTTGTCATCATATATTTGCCCTCTCTGAATGCAGGGAGCTCTGAAGCCTTGGGTGAAAGGGCTGCCACAAGTGGTATTTTCTTAGAAGCAGAAAATTCTCAATAATTCTTTGAACGAGCAAGCAGGAATGGAAGCTGGGTTTGGTAGTAACTGTCTTGGTGGTGTAAATACCACACAAAGCAAAATGAGGGAAAGAGGCCTTGACTTTGAGGTTTATACTATGTAATTACTAATGTAATTGATATACATCACTGTTTTGGTAGTTTCCCCTTCACCGGCCTCTTGATTATTTAAACCAACGGGCACATTTGTATATTGTTTAGTATGCTCAGCTTTATGAAGAACTATGGGACATCTTATCAGTGGTTAGAACAGATGTGCTAACAAGCACTTTCAAACCCAGAAGATTGGGTACTTCTGGTATCTTTTATTCTAATAAAAAAAATCTTTCTGGTTCAGCATCTAGGCAGAAAAATGGCCAACCTAATTAGAAAAAGATTTGTCAAGAGCAGGGAAAGCATTTCTCACCTTTTTTTTTGCATACTGCAATATCAAACTTGTGAATTTTATGTAAAACATTCAGGAAAGAAACACCTGTTATGACAAACATGCTATTAGTTCTAAATTAACATAACTAATGAAGTCATCAGTTCAGTGTGAAAAAGACTCATAAAGTGCTGCAGTGTATTGTATTGTATTGTATTGTATTACCCAGTCTCTTTCTTCGCTTGAGCAAACTTCTGCATGGTAAAGCCAGGAGCATTAACTGAGTGCCTGTTTATAAACCCTGAGTGCAGCTCGGGGTTTGACTGGTGCCACCACAGCTCATTCTTAACTTTTCTGTAATTAACTTTCTGCAGCTTGAAATTCTTCATGAAATGAAGGATGGTCTCTGTTTCGGAGAGGCTGCTCTGGCTGAAAGTAAAGAGACCAAACTCCTACTGCATCTCAAAGTCCTTACCTGGCTGTGTGGGCAACCAGGGAACGAGCCAAAAGACTCATAGGATCAGTCTTCTAGGTAAATAACATTGTTGGCAAGAGGAGGATAAGAGGCTTGTGACTTTCCATAGGTTATTCCATATGACAAAGTTGGTACAAGCTCCACTGATCCCTGATGAGGGCATCCAGTGTACCATCAAAGAGGACCCTGGCTGCTACGTACAGTTATTTACATAAGTGTGCACTGGCACACGTGGAGTGAATGTGGGCTTCACATACGAATCCCACCAGGTGTGGGACCAATCAAGAACCTGGTGGAGTCAGTGGGACCCTCGCTGTTAACTACATTTTATGGAGCTTGGTGTCAACCTAGGGAGCAGAAGTACCTACCACAGCAGCTCCTCCATGCCTCGTGCTCCCACTGCTCTCCTGGTGCTGCCTCTGGCAGTTGCTGGGTCAATCTGTTAGCTGATTTAGCTCACTAAAGTGCCCCCAAAGTAGGGAAAAGTAAAAAAGAAAAAGAAAAAGTAAACCAACTCTTTTGTTGGTTTCTGCCTCCTGGTGAGTCATGGCAGTGGAAGGAAGGGGTAATGGAGGGAAGGAGCAGTGGGGAAGCCTGGGATAGGAGCAAGGCTGAGGCTGGGGCAGCAGCAGGAAAATTTGGTGGGGAGAAGAGCAGCAGTCCTGGTTTGGTTATTGAGCTTCTAGACTGTCTGGGCTGCCTGTGAAACCACGACCAAATTCCTCATGTCAATATCTTTATTTTGGTTATTGTTTGAAGGAGTTTCCTTGTACCCAGTTTCCAATCAAAACATCATATAGTCCCTAAAATCTGAGCTTGAATCTGAACATGCTGCACTACAGGGACTGAAGTCCACCAGTCATATAACATAGATGAATGCCTTTGAAAAACAAATCCTTAATCAAAGTTACACTCCATTTGTTTTTTAAGTTTTCATTTTTCCATTTAAGTAGCTATTTCATTGCTATGAGAAGCATTAAGAGTTTTCTTGTATTTTTCTTCTTCTGGGTCTTTTAAAATTGAATGTACCTTGTTATTAATGTCTTGGTGGAGGATATTTTCACTTATCTGCCCTGTACTTGTAGCTTGAGTCCAAGATTACCTGTGAAGGGTTTTGGTGTCTGTCTTCATGCAGAAATTTGTGCATTGTTGTTTTGACTATTTGAACACTTCCACTGTAGTGTTTCTTTCTCACTATACCGTTGTAATTATATATTAAGGTAGTTGAAGGCAGAAATTCTTTTTCTTCTGTTATGTCTTTTTTTGTCAGCCTGCAGTTAATTCAACATTGACTTATAAAAACAACATCAATGAAATTATAGTTTCAACTACATTGTAAATCTTTTTTTACACAGTCAAGGAAAGAAAGTAAAACCGAGTTGCAAAATGTAGGCAGGTTGAAAAGGCTAATTTCAACATGAGAAAAATGAAGAAAAGATACCTATCCTCAGAAAAAAATACACTATGTATGCTAACAAGTCATTTATTTCTAAACAGGTGATGTCTTTTGTCAAAAAGATTGAAGAGGCGACTTTACTGCTCAGACTTCCTCCTGTGAACATTTAACCAAGGTAAGAAAGTCACTGCTGCAAATTACCTCTGATGCTCACACAGTATTTTCCCTGTGCGACACTCTTTCTGTCTGAATAAGTTTTTTTTTTTTTTAAATGAATGAATTGCAACCTCCAATAATAGTGAACTCCCCAAATTTTCTGATGAGCTTTTTGAACTTTGATAAGAAATATGTTTTTATTCCAGCATGGGTTTCTTCCAGAGCAAAACAAGACTTGTGGGAAAAGCTGGGCTTTTCCAACACTTCAGCTCCTGAAAATGTCAGTGATAATTTATTTTGAAATGGTTATTGGAACATATTCAAAGCACATTATCAAAATATTTTGTCTAAAACCCCCCAACCATAACTACTTTTGATAAAAGATTGTTTCAAAGCAGGACTCGACAAACACACAAACCTCAAACTTCAGAAAACAGCAAAAAAATTAACATTCCAGATTTCCCCCATAAAGATTTTTTTTTTTTTTTTAATAATACTTGCCACCTCTCAGCCCATTAATCTACTCAATGAGATAAGCAAAAGTTATCTCTGGAAAGAGGTTGACCTCAGCTGTTCCTCTGGATTCACTTGTTGTTTCTTGGTACCATCTGTGTTTGAGACCAGCTTTGCTCACATCTGCCCTTTTCAGATTTGCAGATCTCCCAGTAAGCTCTTCCATCCTGCTCTGTGTCTGCTCCTTCCAGGTACATATGTGTGAGGTTCCTCATATTCATTCCTCTTTTGGCAAGCCGAAGAGAAATCCTCCAGAGTAATTTAATCCACTGCTAGGTGCCTTTGCACTAGAGTTTGTCAAGTTCCTGTAATAAATCACTCTGGAAGCACAGTGTGCTTGCCTTTTGCCTTTTTTACGTTTTCCCCTCTACAAACACCAGAAAGAATTCAGTGGTAGTATAGCCAAGTATTTCATACAAGTCGTTTAAGAAAACAGAACTTAGTATTCAGTCCTATTCTCCTGCTGGCTGCACAGCCACATGCAGGTAAATATTGCTGTATCCTTTCAGACAGAGACATGAGTGCCTATGCAGTGTTACATAACAGAGAGAGAGGGTTAATGTGTGCTGCAAAGTCGTGAAGAAAGTAAGCAGGCATTCATGTGTCAGGATAGGACAATGGGGTTTTTTGTTGAGAAAATCTGAAGGTATGCTTAAGGCCTTCCAAAGTATCACACAGGTCACTATTACATCATTGATGATTTACATTTTCTGCTCTGTATCATTTTCTACTCCTGGCTTAGAGAAGCAAGTTAACGCTACATAAATGCTGGGTGTGCTCAAACAGTGTGCATTCAGCCTCTAATGGCTTAATAACCACTTTCTTCTCTCTCGTTTGTCATCATTATTATGTGTCTGTTAACAAGAAACTGTTTAGCAGAATCATTGAAGAGGCTGCCTAATGTTTTACTACCAGATTTGTGAGAAGGAATAGGGTAGGACAGCGAGGAATAATTTTTAGAAGTCAGGAATAAACAGAGTCTTTAAAATTTAGTTTCTGGCTGTCGTCATCCTAATTAGCAATGGGTCTATTTTATGTCCCGGTTTAGAGAGTGAGAATAGTGCTGTTTTGTGTCTGTCACAGTTATTAATGTCTTTTTTGTTAATAACCCAGTAACATGTACAGAGTCATGTACTAAATCTATAGACTGTGCTGTGCCAGAGCAATTATATGATATATACCCAGTTACATCAGTGGTGATGTCCTCTGTTTGGATTGCTGAAAAAGCAGACTGATGACAGGGTGTCTGCTGAACCAGATAGAAACCATAGCCCTATGAATATACTCTGAATTTAATAATAATTGTTTACCTTCTATTCCCTATGCATTTTGGATTGTTTTCATCGTCGCAGGAACCAGCTTCTCTGCACATTACACAGGGCAGCAGAAATGGAGGGACAATAAAATCACAGCTAAGTGCATCATATTCATCATGTAGTATCTCTGATCCTTTCCTGGAACTGGTAAGAGAAATGGGGTATATCCCACTGAATTCAAAATGTGGTTGTGCTCATATTACATGAACAATGGTTATGAAAGGCAGATATTACAGCAAATCACTAAATTCATAATAATTTCAGTGGGATTTTGACCAGCCCTAAGGGGAAGCCTGTGGCTTTGAGGAATCGATATCTACATTTTTATTTCACTTTTAAACAATTCCAAGACTCCCAGTGTTCATTTCTTATATTGCAGCAAGCTTCTCAGATGTATTTTCTCATGCTATGCAAACTAGAAGGTGGCTGGAGTTTCAGAAACAGATGAAAGAGAGCATTATCCACTTTCTTCCTAAATGAGTTATTTTTTCAGCAGATCTTGTCTTGAAGAAACATTCAGATATGCATTGTTTGTGTCTGTGAAGGAGAGCAATCATAATTAATGTGGCAGCTGACACTAAAATACTATGCAATATCTTAATTTTTGCTTATTCATTGAATAAGGGAATAGAGAGTAGAGAGCTAAATACATAATTGAAAAATTGCGGGATGCAATAGATAATTCTGTGACAGGCAATACAATTTACTTCACACCAACAGCTTTCACCTGACCAGACTTTTATGGTCTAGGTTTCATTTTGAGAAATGTAGCACTCTGAAACAACTGACAAGTGATGCCAAATATTAGTCCTAGTAAGAAGTATTGAAGAATTATCATTTAGAAGGCATCACCAACACATTCTTCTCTTTTGGCTTGACTTACAAGTTACAGTAATTTAAGGCTCTAGTGAGACTACGACACCCTCACACTGAATATAATTCCATGCTGTGTTAACGAAAGTCAGTGTTAACGGATTTGTGTGGTTAGAGTTAAAGAATTAATAGTATTTAAGATTTGCGTTCCACATACAAATAGCTGGAACACTAAGCTCTTTAAACATTTCTATGTATAGTTGGCATGCATAGCCTCTATTTTGAGAAATTAGGGAGGAATTGGGTAGTAAAGATCCCACGATCTCTGCAGGAAAGTCAAATACAGATTTTGATTCAGCTGAGTCCTCAGTGCATTAACCGCTGCAGAGCACTGTTTCTCATTGCTTTAAGGGATACATGTGAACCGTATGTTTTCCCTCACTCAAGGATAGTTGTTGAACTTTCTGTGCATGGCTGAAGATGATGTACATAAAAGGCTGCAGGTTTGGACTGACAGCAAACATCTGTACTGGTTTTGTTTCTGTGTCAAGGGGGCATGCACAGGTTTTTGTGTTACTGCTATGTGTTCATACTGTAACTCTTCCTCAGAAAAGATGCAGTTTAACTTTTGCACAATATTTCTTAGGCTTTGGCATGCATGGTTTCACAAAACTGTGCCTCGGTGACAGGAATGAGATGCTTCTGGCAGTGGACCTACTGGGGCCTGGAGATCATAGTGCTGCTGGAGCAGCACTCTTTAAGGAGAATTATGTTTGTTGTGTTTTGTTACTTTTGCCCCTCTGTGAACCATAGGCATGCTAATTGTAAAGGATGTATCTCTGTCTAAAGGAGAAGATAAGCCCTGCTGTTCGTCCTTTTGATTTCCTTGTTTGGAAGTGGGAGTGCTGTGTGGAGTTGTGGATGATTTTGCTGATACCTGCTCCAGTGCATAGTATGTACTCGGAAAGGTCCATTAGAGCTGAAATAAGCTCCTCAGGTTGACTGATGTGAGCTTGACGATCCTGTCCTATCTGCTGCTCAGGAGAACTGAGTTTCCAAATTGTTTACACAGGAGTTTTTTTAAGACCAGTAACATTTGACCTGTCTTTGCAGGTTACTTTGAAAAAACCCACACTTTAAATTCTAACACTGCAAGCTACTTGCTTCTTATTTTTACTTTGATCTTTGGTGAGTTCAGTCACTACAACTTAGTCTCACTGTGACTTTTCACAGATCTGTGGCAAAACGTGATTTTTTTGTACAGCCTATAATGAATCAAAAGAACTGCTGTGGTTCACTTTTGCCTATTATTTCACCTGTTTAATTAAATAAGTTAATAACGATTGAAAATTCAGCAGAGACACCTGGAAATCCTTTTTCTCTCTGAAATAATTGAGAAAATTTATTACTTGCCATCTCACTCAACGACATTTCATCAACTAGTCTTTTTTGAATAGAAGAGGAATGCTGTAGGTTAGGAAACTTATTTTACAGGAACTACAGCGCAATTAGTTTCAGAAGGATGAAATACATAGGTCAGGAATCCTTTCATGTTTGATGTCTAAGACAGGAAGTAGCCACCATGAATTGTGGGCAGTGCTGACCAACTCCAAAATATAAAGTTTTCATATGTAAAGGTTTAAGGGATAAACTGTTTTTCTGTGAATTCAGTAAATGAGTATATAAATGTAGTGTGCTGAATTTTTATGGCAAAGTCATGTGCAAAGTCTTAGCCTCAGACCATTAAGGCAAAATGGAACGTAGGAGAATCTCGAGAACTCTACAGAGACTCGGTTGGGTTTTTCCTGTGAGCCAGAGGATGATCTCTCAGTTAGAGGATAAAGCAGGTTTAATTGCTGCTCCTTTGTTGCAACACAACTTCTTCCTGGACATTAACATTCTCTCCTCACTCTGCTCGGTGCTGTGGCTAATAACTATTTATGGAATGAACCCAACAGGCTGAGTCTTCTGCTTGACTGATGGTGGTCTTAAAGTGGAAGATATATTAGCGAGCTGATGATATCATTTCTTTTGTGCTGGTGAGTGTAGCTAGCCTTTAATAGCTTGGTGGGATACAGTTTAAAAATTATTTTGCCTGATCTCTGGGTGCCATTATGAACTTATTTAACTTCTATTTCCATTTCTAGTCCATTTAGTTTTAAGCCTCTCATGTGGCATTTTTGTTAATCAGGATATATACAGAATCAGAAGCAAATGAGAACTAGAATAATGAAAATGGAATACAAAAAAATCTGTGATTTTTCTGCTTGTATATTTTCATTTTTATTACTGTAATGAAATGCTTAATAATGTACTCTTCAGCTGGCATAATATATCTTGAGAAGGTAGAATTAGTGCATGTTTTGGAAAACCCCAATGACAATAAAAGGATACACAGTTTTATGACTAGGTAGCAAATTGGCAATATCACCTGCATGCTAAGTGCAGCTAAAATAACCTAACTAATGAGATAATATGAAATAACATACGGGCGTAAACAAAAAGGTGTTGGATGGGTGAAGAAATGCCATAAGTCCATATATAGTTCAAAAAACATTACAGTTCTGACTCAGGCTCATGAAATTGTGGAAAGTGAGAGTTAAGGCTGCCTCCCTATTCTTAATATGCCTTGGTCCCTTTCCAGAAAATGTTTTATTATGTGAGCTGTCCCAGTGATTTTGGAACATGAGAAGCATTGTGGACGTCTCTGAGGGTTTGACAGTGAATTTTTCCCATAGATCTACAAGCAAGGGCAAAAGTCCATGGAATGGGGAAAGAGAAAGTTCTTCAATTCCATTTTTGGGCTGTTGTAGGCAAATAACCTTTCTGTGCAGCCTGCCCCCCTCATATTAAGGTATGACTGAAATGTTTTATTTAAAATTTGGACTGTGGTTAGAGTTTGGACAGAAGATCTTCATTTAACATCCCCAGAAAATGTTATAGTCACAGAGAAAGTTGTTCCACCCCTTCAGCATAGGCAGCCAGGCAAACCTGCAAACCTCTTCTTTCTGACTCAGATCAAAAGCTTTCCCCTAAAATTTTTGAAATGGAAGGGTGAACTCGGTGTAGGCTGGTACCCCATTACTGAGCTATTCTGACATGATGCCACGAAAAACATGGTTTGCTTCTGCTGTGAGACAAAAGCAACAATCAAAGCTTTAAGAGCTGGCATAAAATAAAGTGGCTGGTCAGTGCTTCGGAGGGTGTTGCTAACAGGATGAGGCTTTCAGTCTCAGCCCTTACATGCTCCTCCTTACTTCAGTATCTGAGCCTCTAGCACACCCTAATGAACTGCTTTTAGAGCTGTCCATTTTAGAAACGGGCATGTGAAAGTGGGAAAATGTGTTGCAGAGCTGGGAGTTGATTCCTCTTCATGCACGTACCTCATCCAGCATAGTGCTCCAAGCGTCTCTCTTCTCATAGCTCCAATTTTTCTGCACACAGCCGATTGGGCTACTGATTCATACAGCATTTCCTTTAGGTTGTCTGCATGCTTGGGATGCCCAGTTTTCTTACTAACATCAACAGGAATAAAAATAATCCCCCAATTTCTTTAGTTGAATTGAGAGTAAGTGGTACCTACCAGTCTCCCTGGCATCACTGGCTGTTCTGTGGGGATCAGACTCCATATCTCTTCAGTTTAGCTGTTAACTGTACTCTGAAAACAAATTCTTTTGTTTCAGTTTTCTTTTTCTTCTTAGGTTGAAACAAAATACCTTTATACTTACCACCAATATCTCCCAAGGCTTAGGGAAAATTAGCAAGGTTATAAAATCTACAGTGTGTGTGGTTTGCTGTTGCAGCTGCACTTTAAAGAAAAAGTAATATACTCACTTGTCCTCCTTAGAAAAGCATCTATAAATTAGCACTCTTTGAAAAGTTCCTGATGCCTAGCACAATTTCTATATGTTACAGTCAAAATATGGGCATTCCGTTTTTATCACTTCAAACAATTTAAACAGTCTTTCCAAGATCTGAGTGGTCTCTGCTCCAACCTTCTTCCTTATAACATTTTCTGACCTCGTGTCTTTCCTCTAACGGTCTGATAAATGGGATGCCTGAGAGGTGCGGAGTCCCCACAGTGACTCAGTGCCTTTGCAAGGGACAGTAAGACCAGCTGTCCATATGGCAAGAGTGAGTGTGACCTGGCTGGATGTCCTGCATCCTGAAAGGCTCCCCCAGGGCCAGTTGGGCTGAAGACCATCATGCTTTCAGTAGGGATGAGATTGTCTCCTTCTGGGTGCCTTTGGAGTGTTTGTACCTTCGCTGGTGAGCCTGTATCTCTGTTTCCATCCATCTCGCTGGAATGAGTAATTCTAATTCCGGTGCTGGAATAATTGTTTATCTAACCCTCTTCAGCTCAGTTGAGGGGTTAAGGGCATACTTCAAATGCAGCATATTACTGCCTTCTTGCAGTACTAAGAAAGAAGAAGAGAAACTTAAGGCAAGTGAGAAGGATTGTGTTAACTCTGTTGCCAAGGAGTTTTTCTTAAATTCTCACCTTCCATAATATCTGAGTAAAAATAATATTGAATATATTAAATCTTCAAGTTTGTTACTTCTTCTTCATCAACACTAGGATGAAGCAGTTTACAGTCACCAGAAATGCACATGAGCGAGGCAGAGATATTAGAGTTGTTCTTGTCCTTCCATGCCCTGTTCCCTGTGTTTCTTAATCTGCATGGGTAAATTAAACTGAAATTAAACTCTTAATTTATCACCATGTTGTGGTGACAGCAGGCAGGGTCAGAACACTTTAAAAACACGTAGCACCACATTAACATCAGAAACAGATTCTTCCCAAGAGAGGAGAGAAGATTTTAAAGAATGCAGAAAGATGTCACAGGGCTCTAATCCCTCTTGCTGCGCAGAAAACAAGTGATTGTTGTCGAAACACTTGGCGGGGGAGGTGGGTCCAATAATCTGCAGAACATATGTAGGATAAGGCTTTTCCACTGGAGATGAGAACTTGAAATAAATAACATTAGAGAAAAAAAAAAAAAAAACCAACATGGCAAAAAAAAAAAAAAAAAGAGAGAGAGAGAGGAAAGATGTTGTATAGTAATAACTCAATGTGACTGCCCAGAGAAGTGAACTGTTCCAAGGAGCATCCCTCTGGATGCAGGTCATCTCTGCTACAGAGGGCTGCAGACTCTACCCACATCCCCATCCTGTCTTTGCTTGACATGGGATGCTTTTCCAGGCGTTTGAGCTGCCTCCTTGTCCCTTCAAGGAATACTAGCAGGTATTCCAGGATCGGTGAGAGCCATTTGGGAAGAAGGCTCCTGGTCCTGATTTAGTAAAGTTCTTAAACATGTGCTTAAGGGATTTGCTGATTTGGATGCTGTGCTCTCTGCTGGCTCCCTCCACGTCTTCTGGCTCACTGACTTTTTGGCTCTGCAAGTGCTTTAGGATGCTCCTGCCATTGAAAGCTGGGCCCCTCTTCTCTGCAGCATTAGAAGTGGGGCAGGCATGCTAGCCTTGTCTCAGCAGGTATGTCTTTTCTCTGTTCATTTGTGGTGGGAGATGAGCTGGCTGGCCCCACGCTCATCCCAGCAGGTAGGAGCATGCTGTGGCGTGTGGGGCCACAGTGCATTGTCCCGTCCTGCTGACAGTCCAACAGAGCATGGTCCCCAGCCTTCTGCCTGCCATGTGCCTGCCAGTGGCACTGCTCTACAGGAGCTGACCACCCATCCCATGGACTCCACTCCAGTGCTGTCACCCCCTGCTCAGAACAACCTCATGTTGCAGAGGGTCCCCTACAGGGCTGTGCCTTCTTTTGGTGGCAGCGAGGAAAGGCATGGGAAAAGGCTTCACTTAAGTGGTTGTGCTTTAGAGACATTTCTGCCTTAACCTTATTGCATGTGGGGGGATTGTCTTTCCCATGAGGGGGGCAGGAATGAGATTTCAAAGCCTTTGCAAATATGAGTTTTAAAGCTTGCTGTCTGCATGAAGGCCTTAGACATTTTTTAAATGCTGAAATTTCCAATCTTTGAGAGCACCTAAGTGATTTAAGACCCCAGGTCTGAGGGCTTTGGCAGGAGTAACTTTCAGTGCTCCTAGGTCACTGTTCTTTTAAATAAAGTTTTACTGCATTAGGATCTTTTCAGTGTATTACCCTGATGTCATAATGATTTTTTGCCTTTTCTTTTATACCTCTTTTGTATGCCTTTGTGGCCTTTTGTATTCTTGGTGTTTCTTTTTAGTCTACATTCCTAGACTTAATGTTTTGTTGAGTTAGGAGACTAAACATCTTGGAAGCCTCAGACACCAAGGTCCTCTCTGGAACACATTTTGTAAACTAAAAGATAGGTCGGTCCAGGGGAGGGTTCCGGGGGGAGGGGGATTCACTTAGCCTCACTCATTGGGGAATCTTGGATAGATATGCTAATTTGTAAGACCTATAATTCTATACCTGATCTATTGTGGGTGTGCATTTTGGGGTGAGCATTTCAATGTGCATTTTCGGCGTGTTCCACCTGGACGGAGTGCACCCGGGATCCTTGAAATAAGTACCGAGGTAAAAACCCCTTTTTCCCTTCTAACCGTGTTTGGCTCTGATTATAAGAACAGGGATCAAGGCATCAATCCTTGTTTCTATATTAAACTTCAGATAGCAAAGTCTTCATAAATGTTTGTATTCCTGCAGAGACTGGGTAAAATGAGTTAATTTTTTTGGCCCTGCTTTGCTTCATCCAAGAGACCCCAACTGGGAGAATTTGGAGATCCCCATTTGTTATGTTTTTTCCAGCCCAGAGGTGCCCCTGCCTGCAGCAGTGATGCTCCGCAGGGAAATGCAAACTTGCCAAGCTTTGCTTACCTCAGCCCAGCATGTGGTTCATCTCACTGAGAGATGCACAAGTCTGACACACTTTGGAGATTGGCCAGGAGAGATGTATTGCCTGGCAGAAGCAAGACACATGTCCCTCCTGCACTGCTTGTGATTTGTGTGCCAGGCCAGGGCCCCCTCAGGCTCCTTTGTCGAGACAGGTGCTGGTGTTCTTCATACAGCCACTGCTTCTTCCTTCACGGGAGCAGGGCAAGAGCAGGGCTGTGGCCATGCCAAAGCCTCTGTGCAGACACCTGTACCAACAGGCCAAGGTGCAGTTATATTTTCTCCACAGGGATCGGGATCCACACAGGCTTGTGCGCCCATGGCCGGACTGTTGGTCTGCTGTGCCACAGTGCATCCAGACTTCTCCTGGGAGAACCTGAATTTGGGTTTTTGGAGAAACTATGTCCAAAAGCTAGCACTGTGCCCCCATACCCCTTTAAATCTGGTATTTCAGGCCCCCATGAAGAAGTTGATAAAAATGTCCGAATTAGTGGGATTGTTTTGTTTGGAGGTTTTCTAATAGGGTTGAGGAACTTTGTAAGGGGCAGACTCAGGACTTGTGTTAAATCAAGCCTCAGATTTGGATTTTCTATCAAATAGTGCTGGGGCAGGGCAGGCAATAAAGTGTTACATACTGCAGCTGGGTACTGTTGCCCTGCACAGTGCTGCATTGGAAAAGGGGGGGGAGCAGAGAGAAAGCTATGCCTGAAACTATTCTGCAGACCAACATTTCTGCTAATTCACCTGCAAGAAGCAAACCACTTCAAGGGTTTCACTGAAGAAAGAAATATTTTTCCCTTAAGAAATTTTATGAGAAAGGGCTCTCCTGACAGAAAAGAAATCCTGGTGATTCAGCTGTGCAGAGTGCACTGTACTCAGCAAAAAAAAAGAAAGAAATGAAAGTGTTAGCAGAGCCTTGACTATTGGTGACAGAGGAGCATAAGCCAAGTTATAATGGATTGTCAAACTAGGCTCGTGTTTGCTTAGCCTCCCAAGTTCTTTGCACTGAGTCAACATCTAGACATCTGGGATGGAAGGTGGGGGGAGTAATATTTTGTTAAAACAAAAAAGTGAAAATCAGTTGAATTTATGTTTCTATTCTAATGGAAGAAGTGTTTAAAAGGAAAACATACCTTTCAGAGTGAAGCATTTGGTTTTTTCTCTACAAGTGCTTGTTTGAATTCATGTTTGTTAAAGGACTTGTAGTTAGTAAATCATGGGGGTTTCCCTTGGTAACATAAAAATAGGTGTGATTGGAAAATTAGTAGCAAGAAAATAAAAACTGCCTTTCACCCACTTGGACTTGACTTGGTGAGATATTTGAAAACCAAGTTTGACTTAGAAGTACATTTCTTTAAGAAACGAAGTATAATTAAGACAAATTTTCCAGGAAGACACATAGAAGTTGCAGCAATAACACCATGAATCAGACGTCCACCCAAGGACACAGCCATTCCCAAGTGGTGGTGCTTGCTGGTGAGGGAAACACAAAACACTTGAGTATGAAAGCAAGAACAGCTTGGAAAACAAGGACAGATTTTCTGTAGCACATATAATTAAATTTTCCAGCCTTGTCCTTCTGTACACTGATTCAGTCACTTCTTACTCTTAGGACCCTTTGGCTTTGACAGGCACAGCTGTGGTGCCCTCTTGTCATTGTATTTGTGTGTGAAAATAGTTGTGCCCAGCTTTATACCACACTACAGCCTGTGCTGGTCAAAAGCCCAGGGGGGCAAATGGTCAGACAGCAGCCAGCTTAAGATGACTTTGGGTCAGGTCCTGGTGCTAATGAAAAAAGGAATGATACCTCCGAAAGCAACTTTTTGTCTTTGTCCTGCACTGCTCCCTAAGGGAGCTGGGAACAGTGCTGTTATTTTCACACATTGCAGGAGTGCACAGGCAAGAGGAGGCAGGCACAGACATTGGGATGAAGATTTGACTCTAGCCCTCCAGTCTCAACTGAGGCTTTTTGAGGGCCAGGGGTTACCACGGATGACCCTGCAGCATAGCTGATAGAAATATTCCACTGAAGGTGCATCTGCTGATATCTTCAGAAAATTCTGTGCCTGTTGGTTTCATCCAGTTAGCCAGCAAGGATTTTCCTTGGGGTTACTATGCTACTGCATCTGTCTAATTTTGAACAGAAAATCCTGTTGGTCACAGAGCCCCAACATTTTGTTTTGGTGTTGTATATGTGGGCAGATTTATTAACTTGCAAAATTCAGTACATCATAATCAGTTTCTGGGTCACTGAAGAGACTTGGCAAACTTTTGGTGTACTTTGTAATGTGTTTTTTCTGTTTTAAGTCAAGCCAGAGTGAGAGCCTTGACTTTGAATGTTCTGATTTATTTCATCTGTTTTTAGAAGGTATCTTTGGCTTTGTTGTACATAGGAAAAAGATGATCCTGGTCGAACATTGTACTCATAAAACAACAACAAAAAAGAAGAAACAATTTTGAAACAGGAATATTTGAAGACATGGTACGTCAGTCATTTATTCTGCATTCAAATTAAATTATTTTTAAGTAGTTCTTTCTAATTCTGCTATGCTAATGAAAAAGGTTTATTCAGCAAGGGTTAACTTTCTCTTGTGAACAAGGATCTAATTCATTTAAATCCCTCAGGAGTTTTTAGCACAAAAATGAAGTGTTATGTGGTTATGCTGGAGCACTTGGCATTGGGTGAATTTTTCCCATCGTAATGTTGACTTACCAGACATGTGCAAAGCCTGTCCACTTCACTGTGGCTGTGCCTGTGGAACAGAAGGCAGCGCTGTGAGCAGCCCCGGTGTGGATGGAACAGTCCAGGTCTATGTGCAGTGACCCTCCTGCCACTGGGGAGGACAGTGCATTTTGCTGGGTAGATGTCCTGACCCACGGCACTGTATTTTCTGAACTCCAGTAAGGAGCAAGATCTTGCAGACCTGGGAAGACTGAGAAAATGCTTGTGAAATTTAAACAAATCTGAGCATCTTCACATGCTGTAGGGAGGGTCTTTGGTGCATGCAGATTGCTTTTGACAGCTGCAGGGACTTTAGACTGTGAAGTATTTTAGAGTGATGATACTCAAGACCAGGATTGCAGTTCTAATGTATGGATCGCAGAGATTCAGGAGTAATACCAAGCCTAGGCCTGTTTTACATTTGCAGTAACTGAAGATGAAAAGTTGGTGTTTGCATGTGGCATGTTGAGTCCTACCCCGATATATGAAAAAATAATAGAAACATAAAACAATTCTGTAAAAACAAAGGATGTATGTGGGCTTCTCGTTGTGAAAATACACATTATTGTAAACTTACCCTATTGAGTGAGAAGATAGGGGACACTAATACTTCATATACCAATGCTGGGCTGGTTTTCATTTACCATGCCTTCTATGTATTCTTTTGGCAAGATAAAAAGTCTTTGTGTGGTTGAAAATATAAATTGCACATCAGAAAAGGCTTTTTTTTTACAATGCCAAACTAGTATAAAAGAGACCTGGTGTAGAGAGGGCCAGGGTTTGCCTTTCCTTGGCCTTTTCTCATCAACACAAACCAGCTTGTTCTGGAACTTTATCAGCATATGGACTGGAGTTATAATTTGGTTTGGACTGTTCTTTTTTTTGGAAGGAAGTGTTAATGTTTCCAAAAGAGTGACTTTCTTAGGGTTTTGAAGCAACATAGGGCTTGTCTTCTATGCTGTTCTTTATAAATGTGCAACCAGGTATTAACAGTATCTGTGCTTAGCAAATATTTCTTGATTGGGAAATTTTTGCCTACATGGTTGTGCTACAGGCATAGGAAGTCTTCAAAGATGTTATGTTTTAAAAAAAGCATCCTAGTTTGTGAAATCAATAGAAATCTTTCTTCTGGTTAAATTTTCAGTCCTGAAAGTTAAATAATTAAGACAAGGTGGTGTTAGGTCATAGGTTGGACTTGATAATCTCAAAGGTCTTTTCCAACCTAGTTGATTCTGTGATTCTGTGAAGATTAAAAGATAGTTTTTCGTGAGAGTTTTAGGGTAGGTCCCACGTTCACTGCATATTCATTTGAATACTCAATAAACTGAATTTAGCCTGAAAACCTATCAAGAAGCGTGATGGGGATTTAATTCTCAGTGGTAACCTTGCATACAGGCAGACAAAAATAAATAAAGGGAGCAAAAATTACAGCTGTTTTTGACCAGACAGTCCTGTGTTTACAGCTAGACAGTCATCATACTTGCATTTTCATATGCTTTGTTTTCAGTGTTAGCTTGAAGGAATATGAATCATGCAGAGGGCAAAGATCGAGGTAATTTTCCTGACACTGAATATTTTACTGTAGGATTCAGACCACTTACCCTCACTAATATGAAAATCTTCTTATTGCCTTTAGGCTGTTGTGTTGTGAAAGGTTGCAGTGTAACATGTGCGTCCTACATCCTGATTTCTCCATGGAGTAATCCAAAAGTCCTTGAAAATTTAGAATGCTCCTTTTTAATTGACACAGTACTTCAGAGTCACTGTCTCTTTGATAAATCTCTGTCTGTGCCCCCTTACTGATAAATTACCAGTGCTGACATAAAAGTACACCTTAACTGTTTTTGATTTCAGTATTAGGTTATGGAAAAAAAAAGGAGTGATGCTTTGGAGGTGGAGCAAAAAAATAAGGAATAGAAAATGCTTTGACTTCTATCATTATCAATGTTATATGGCAATATTCACCTATTTCAAGATTTTGCTGTACAGTGGAAATAAAGTCTCTGCTAAGCGGGCAAATGTTCCTGAGTTATGTAAGGTCTAAACCTGTAAGAAAAATGAATGGCAGGAAGCAGCCTGACAGGAAGTTATACTATTGATGATGAGGAGGGTGTGTCTCTAAAAGCTAACTGCAAAGTGATGTGCTATTTTAGCCACTAAAAGCTTCTCTGAGCATGGCTTATTCGGAAACAGACTTATATGTAGGTGGACCTCACTGGCTAGCAGTACTTACACCCAGATCCATCAGTCCTTCAGTGCTCAGCATCTCTACACCTGACTTGTAAGCTCCTAGCACTGGAAACAGAAAAAAGAAATCCAGCTTAGAGATCTAAGTTCCATATTCAGTGAATAAGCAGAAATCAGCGTATGAGAATGGGATAGGTTATTGCAAAATATTGTCCCTAAATGTCAGTAATGAGAATTGCCAAGAACTACAAAGAAATAACACAAATACAAACCAAGTAGTAGATGCAAAGCAGAGATACTCTATAGACCTATCCAGAAACCTTAGATTTTGGAACAAACTTTGCTGGGAAGTAGCTGAATTGCTGTCATGAGGTCTTTCAAGAATAGATTAGACAGAATCTAGGAGGGACAGTCTGAGCACATTGGAGCTTGATTCAAAAAAAAGACAACACATATTTAATGGGATGAAATCACAAAAATGTCATGCTGGAAAAGATTTCAAAATATTAACTTTTTTGGTCCTGCTATGGAAATACTGACAACATGGTTGCAGTAAGGATTGGCTCTAGCTATTTTATGAACATGCTGATATTAGAAATCCATGAGCGATTAAAAATAATTGTGATGCTTTTTGGCAACAAATTATCACGGAGCATCTCTTGACAAACATGACCTGGTACTTGCAACTTCCACTAACTTTCATTCCTATTGTTGCTGAACTTGGGGGAATGATAGTAATATATTTGGGGCTGAGAGAGAGCTATTTTTCAGAGGTTTGTTGGGACCTCCCTCTTCCTTTCCATACCGTTTATTCTAGTGGGTTTTCCACTCTTTCGAAGATGACTAACAACATGGGAGACTGTCGTGGGTTGGAGCTAAATTGATTGACAGTTTCTCGATCCAATTGCGCTTTTCGAGTTCGCATATTTAAACCTGCTGGAGGCACAGGAACTTCCTCTTGGAGTCCAGGTCTCCTGCGGGGAAGGCGGGGGGGGGGGAATATGGCTCTGGGCCCGGCCCTCAGAGCAGGCCCGGGCCTCCTCTCCCCCGGCGCCAGGGCACAAGTCCCTGGAATGCTGAGGGAGACCCTCCTTCAAGGCCATGGGCAAGCTGGAGAACGCCTGTGGGCTGCACAGCTGAGACCACGGCTTCCAAGACCTGGGAGGGGCTTCCCTTTCCCCACTCCACGTGGCCCCGTGCAGACCCAGTGGGAGCCAATATCCAGCTTTCTCAGACTGAGGAAAACATCACATAACTGGCAGCATCAAAGGAAAAAGGCTTTTCCTCCAACGTACAGCCCGACAGGAACGGGCTGTTCAACATGGCATTAAAGTCAGAAAGAGAAAGAGAAGGTGAGTTATGCGAGACAGAACGAAAGACGGTAGCGGAAAGAAGAGGGCGTAGTCGCGAGCCGTGCGAAACTTAAATCGACCCATTGCAAATCGTGGTAAAAACTGTAATACCATAAACTGTTCTTTTCTCCATTTAAAAGACATGAGGGGATTGAGAACACCCCATGTTTGGATGTTTTAGTGCAATAAACTGTTTCTGGATGGGCAGAACTGTTGCAGGTAGCAGTTTGGAAACCATGCTGGAACAGAGAGGAGACCTCTTTTTTTCCCCTGGGTTTGGAGAGACTTTTTAAGAACTTTAATACTGACCTGAAATTCCATCTTTGTTATCCTCCTCGCTCTCCTGGGCAGCCTGCATGGAGGCTGCATGCCCCAGTGTGATGAGGGGGGGGAAGGGGAGTGCTGGCAAAGAAAGGAACGTTTTTTTTTCCTTTACTTTCTTAGTGTTTCTTTTTCTTTTAATCCTAGTACTAATAAACTTTCTTTATACTCTTTAAAGTTTTTAAGCCTGCTCTGCATTTCTCCTAATTCATATATCACAAAGGCAAATAACTCCTACCCTAATTTGGTGTTTCCGCCTGGAATTCAGACTAAACCTGCTACAGAGACTCACTCCATGCCCACTTGGAGCCATTTTCTGGCTCTGCTCAATAAAATATACTAGCCAGGATGAATACATTTTACTAAACCAATTTAATCTGTTTAATGTTTCTCTCCCTTTTTCCTCGTGAAGAGGTGCTGCTTGCTCATTGTTTGTAATCAGAAAGATTCTTTGAGGATAGCTTAAGGGATTAAACTGACCAAGTTTATTTTGTTTGGTTATTAGCATTGTACAGAACACAGTACAAATGTATCCATTACCAATCCAAAATGAGTGCTCTGGTACAATGGTTACAACAACAGGAATTGAGTAAGCTCTGCCAGATATATTACTGCGTTTGTATTCATACACACTTATTTACAATATAGCCGTTGTCACAGATGGATTGCAGGACTGGGTGGATGACTGGTCTGGCCCCAGAGGGCATTTCTCATGTGCCTGTGTTGTTAAGGCCCTCAGAAGCCAGGCGCATTCCTGCATGCCTTTTACCAGGGCATGCCTAAGCAAAGATGTGCTGCCACCTCTCAGCATGTAGCACCTGGGAGCACCACCATGCCACTGCCAGGTGAGGCATCTCTCATGGGAATATAGTTCACAAACATGCTGTTTAATTGAAATATAAACCACTGTGGACACTGGCTAAAAATACACCATTTTGGCCTATATGATACAGAGGTTGTATTGGGATGTCTTGCTCCCTTGGTCTTTCATAAAATCCCTATAGAAGCTAAAAATAAAGGTTCCCTTGGAGGTGTGATGTGAGGGAAAAAAGCATTCTGCATTTCAGCTGTTCTTTATAATGTGGATATTACAAGAGGTGATGGCATTGTGGGGTAGAAGGTTCTTAGAAGGCCAAACCCACTGTGAAAATCTGTTTCAGTACTAACATGGAAGCATGAATTAGTTGCACAATGGTTACTCAGCAGTTCTGAAAAAAACATAGAAATTGTTTCCGGGTTCAAATTAGACAAAACAATGTAGGCTTTGTGACACACTGGACCTCAATTTTATGGCAAAAACCTCCAGTTTCTTTCGCAGTTCCAAGCAAAGCTCTACAGTGCACTGAAAGTTTTGTGGCAGCTTCATAAACATTCTCAAACTCTGGAATATATTGAACAGTGAGCTATTTGACTACACATATTAAGTGGATTGAAATTGCTCCTTGTATATAGCTTAAATGAGGCTTGATCTGGGGATTTGGCATGGTGAAGATGGAAGGAGCTTGAGACAGAGAAGGGAAGATGTTCTATATACATTGAAGCCATAGGACTTGGAAGAGGGCTTTGGGGGACTTAATGAATACAAACTCCCCCTATTTTTCCTACATTTGCTGTGAGCACTGGTTTTGTCTGCTGGATGATGGATGGGCAGAAAGCGTAGGGTGTGCTCTGGGTGATCTGGAAGATGAGCGAGTGCTCTGCAGAAACAAAGGGTTTGGCCCAGGCATATCAGACCCAGACGGGTCTGTTCTACTTGGATGGAGCTCTTCTGGGATGTTGCAGCAAATAAAGTACGGTAGTCATTGAAACAGTTTCTGGGCAGTGTTTGCTAACATAGATACTCAAAATGACAAATATGTTGAAAGCTGAAATCTGTGTTGAAATGGTTTTCTTCTCTCTTTTGGACCAAGTGGATTTTTTAGATGATAACTGACATATCAGCCAGTGCAATTCCAGGGCAAAGAACCTTCAAATTTGGTTATTTTTAAGTATTAGGACCTTTCTGTCACATAACTCAGTGCCATCAATGGCTTATCTGAACCTTTTGTTGAGGTCTGTAACTGGAGACAAGACCATTTCCAAACTTAGTATATTTCACCCCATAAGAAGCAGGGTCCAAAAAAGTTCCATCTTCTCAACAGTAAAATAAGGAGGGGATGAAGGTAAAACTAGTCCAAGTATTATCTCAGACTAAAGAATACTTTGCTTTTGTTTGACTTTTTTGTTTGATAATGAGACTATATGTTGTAAGGCAGACTATGGGAACGAAGGTAGTCAGGAGTAACCGTGGAAGTGCAAATGAGTGCATTTGCAATTGAAGAGTAGCTGGATAATGTCCCTCTCATAATAGTTCAAGATATGGCAGAGGAAATTGCAAGTCTGGTAGAAAGGATTTTTAATAACCTATGAACTCCAAGGCAGCACTTTATGGTTGGGGGATAATGCCTGTAACACCCTCTGTTGCAGGAAGGGAAAAATAATCTGGGCAGCTCGTTAGTGTCACCTCAGTAGTATGCAGAGATTTGAAATAACAGAGAACAAAGATAGGCAAGTGAAGAATGTAAAAATTAAAAGCAACAGGAGTTTTTCAAAGGTGAATTGTACCAGGTTAGATGATATTTCTCTTTTACAAGGTAATTCTTCTGCAAAGGAAGTGAACTGTAGAGATTCAATCTAGCAGGGCTTCAGTGCCACTGAGCTGTGCAGGAGTCTGAAATAACCTGAGGGACATGGGAATTTGTAGTCAGACTCTCAAGTGGTAGGGGACAGTTTAAAGAAGAGGCCACAGAGCCTGAAAGGGCAAGGATTGAGCTGGAGGAAGAGAGCCATGGCATTCCTCCTCTAGCATCTGGAAGGTGTTCCTGTTTAATTGTGCCATTGATAACTTTGTCACCAGAAGTCACAGCATGCTAAAGCACAGGCTGAGGAAACCAGCTGGGAGTTGTCTGCTGAAAGGAGGTTTGAAATAATATCTCAACAAAACCAGATTGACCTTCCGGATGGCGTATGAGCAGTTGGACATAATACAACATGGCAAAGGGCAAGGTGAAGGAAGTTAACACCTCAGTACACATTCCTTTGATGAGACATCCTAATATAACCTCCTATGCTGAGTAACAGTTGCTTGCTTTGTCAAACAGTCTTTAATTAGGTGATCTCAAGCTGTTGTTTCTCACAGCATGTCAACCAAGTTTCATGTAAAGACTTGTAAGTTGGCTGGAGTTACTCCAACAGTTAGAGGTGGATCAGGAAATTTGTTCTGTGGGACACTTGGGTTTTCTTCTGAAGAAGTTAAAGGTATGGACTGTATGAAGGACAATGCAGAAAGATAATGATTAATGCATATAAAGACTGTTGAATATCTACATCAGGAACAGGACTGTGTCTCTAATGGCAGCACTGCTTAAGCCAAAATTTCCATTTTGGGTAAAAGAATAACAAGGAAGTTTAAAAAATATTTATGAAATTTTGGAAAAAGTGAAATCTGTGTTTGGGAACATTTTGATTGGCAAAAAAGTTTTGGCTGTTCTAGTGCTTGCTAAAAACCTGATTTTTGAAAAATTAAAATTTCTACATGTTTAGAGGGTAGCTTAATAAACACTGGTTAAAATACTTCAATATTTAAAAATACAATAATCTTATTGATATGCATATATGCTGGATTTATATTGTCTAGTTAGGTTAGTACTTTTTAAAGTGAAATAGAATGATGATGATGAAGCATTAAATATTTTCATATCTCTATTCTCAACTCTAGCACAGGAGGTTTTTAGAGGTAGATTGTTGAGACCCACTTACAGGCACTACAACAAGTTAGTGTTGGGCTGTGGAATGTACTTCCAGAAGTGGTGCAGATTGCTGTTGGGAGAAGTACAGTTTTGCATTCTCCTATGTTTAGACTTAGAAATAGGGAGAGAGGAGATGTAGGACTTGTTTTTTTCTGTAATGACTGGTGAATCACATAGAGAATGTTTTCTAACTTGGGTCACTAACTTAAAGTTCCGAATTAATGTGTCAGCCTGTGTGGCATATGTTTCAGAGGGCCCAATCAGCCAGTTTATACTGGCTTTGTGAGTACACACACAAATGTAAAGTAAAAGCAGATTTAGGTGCTGAACATCAGGCATCTGACTTTGAGAAAAAATAATGCTACTTTTAATCTGTCTTTCTTTAGTTTCTTCTTAATGTGAGATCCCAGGTTTCAAACCAAGATTATCTTGATGTTTTCCTTTGCCTTTTTTAAGGAAAAATTCTTGCTGGCTTCTATTCAGCAGAGCTTTGGACAGAGCAAAGGCTGAGAATAGAATGATTAAGCCTTGGTCAGAACCTCTCTTGCTTCTTTGTGACTTCCAGAACTCCTTTCTAAGTCACTCAGATGCACCTCCAGCACCAAGAATTAATCATCTGCTGACAGAGAAAGAGTGAAAAGCCATTAGTTTTATAGGAGCTTTTGCCCTTTGAAATTCCATTGCTGTTTGACTCCTTCTGAGAGATGATGTTGAAACTGAGGATAAATTCAGTTTCAACATTTTCATATTCTTTGCAGTCACTGCCAGGAAAGTGCTCAAGTCTTAAGCAATAATAGCCTGGACTCCTTTCAATGTTTGCTGTGGTCATCACAGCACTGTAATGATCTCAGCTCCATACATCCCGAGTGCTGGATGCAATCTGCTTGGAGAGGCTTCTCTGCACAGGGCTGAAACTTCAGAAGCAGTCATAGAATCATAGAAACCCCTGAGCTGGAAGGGACCCACAAGGATCATTGAGTCCAGCTCCTGGCCCTGCACAGGACCATCCCCAGGAGTCACACCATGTGCCTGAGAGTGTTGTCCAAATGCTTCTTGAACTCTGTCAGCCTTGGAGCTGTGACCACTCCCCCGTGGAGCCTGTCCCAGTGCCTGATCACCCTGTGGCTGTGAAACCTTTTCCTAATATCCAACTCAAACCTTGCCTGACACAACTTCAGGCCATGCCCTCAGGTCCAGTCTGTGAGTTGGATTCTCAGGAACCCTCCCGTGTGGCACTGGAGCAGATAAATGGAGTGGCTCTACATACAGCACACGTACAGTGCAGGTCTGGCACAGGTACAGCACCTGTCCAGCAGTGTTCCCAGCCCTGAGCTGCCCTGCCTGGGCACTGGTGGCAGCCTCGCCCAGCAAACAGCACTGCAGGCTGTGGACCCCAGGTGCAGCAGCCCACAAGAGCTTGCTCATGTGCCTTCACGTAGTGTAGCCTTCCTTCCCACTCAGTGTCCTGGTGCTCCTGTTGATCCTGCTGCACACATGGGCTTTTTGTACCCCCACAGCTCCTGGCAGATGCAGATGCCAAGAAGCAGGCTCTTCTTTCATGTGTCCCCCTCTATTGTTTAGAGCACCATCTAAGCACCTGACTGGTTTTATTTTAATGTAGAAATATACACAGTGTGATTCAGAATTCACCTTTGGCTCTCTTTTTAGGGAAGGCTGCCTTGTGTAATAATTTTCAAGGTGCAGTGATTTCCCCATTTCCCTCAGACAACCACGTTACTGACTGCTCATTCCAGAAGGAGATGGTCTTGGCTAATGGCTGGAAAATGTAGCCTTGTCACCTTGTTTATAGCACCTCTCTTGTTACTATCCATATGACCTACAGCACGGGGGCTAAGCTATTTCTTTGTCATTTTTACTGTCTGTGAAAGAAGGTTAAAACCACCAACTTTGTGGGATGTTGTAAAGCTTTAATGGCTCAAAAGTACTTTAAAATTATCAGGTAAATGATTGCAAATAAATACCCAGACAGTTATTAGAATTCTCTAATTCTCCCCTGACGCATGATATCTGGCTACTTTGAAGTGTCCCTTCTGTGTTTGGGGTTTGTTTAGTAACTAAATCGCCTTAGTGTGGAGAAGTAGGAATAGTTCGTGAAAACACAAAAACCCCTGAAGATGGAAAGAAACAGTACTTATATGAGACAGGAAAAGAATGACTCAGTAATTAGCTTTTGGAAGAGAGCATTTGATAGGGAAAGTGGATAAATTTAAAGGTCAGTCTCGGTTACAAAATAATATTCAGATTACTTAATATAATACCAATTTTTTTGTTATTTCATCCCTATGAGGCAAAATGTTTGCAGTTATTCAGGCAGCAGACTCTTCCTTTAAGAAATTCAAGCAATCCAAAACATAATTGCCTCTCCCTCATTGAAGGCATATTTCCACAAACTCTCACCTCTCTCTCCAACCTCAAGGTTACTACATGGAGATTATAATGAGAAGGAAACTTGATATATTCTTTGTCTTCAAACTTGTAGAATTGTGCTACCCAAAGAAATCAGTACTTTGTGATTTATGACTCCTCTATTTTGTTATGAAGAAATGTTAAACATCTTTAATATGTTAAATATCATGTTATCCAAGTTTGGCTGCTGATTGCAACATGCTCGCCCTTTATTCCCTAGAAGAATTTGCCGAATACCTTTCTGTAACTTTCCACATTGCTATCAGCTTTGCAGTGCTATGCCTTATTTGTATAATTGGAAGCTTTTCCAGTTGTCTGGGTAATTGTTCCATCTGAGGAATATTACCCTGCTTTGTAGCCTGCAGATTCTTCTGAATCAGTTCCTATGTTAATAAAGCCTTTACTTTTTGTATTAAGATTTTTTTCCAACCTGATTTAAACTAAATGCATAGTATGTTCTTCTCTTCTCAGAGGGGTCCCACACAGCCTTTGACTGCACTTCCCTTAACACCAAGAAAAATTCCTTTTCTGCTTGAAAGGGAGTAAGTGATAAAGTGCTAAAGTGCTGTTGGTGATAGTATCAAGCTGCACAGCATTTTTAACAGATAATACTGAAACATGAGGCAAACCTACCAAAAAAAAAAACCAAAAAACCAAAAAACCAAGAAAGGAAAAAAGAGAAAGAAAAGATAACTCAAAATAATTTAAACTGAAATGTTGTGTAAGCCAATGACTGGACACCAAGCCAGGAATCAAACAGGTCTGTTCTCTGTTCTGCCTTTTGCCTGGAAATCATGTTCTACCCCAAGTCAACAGTTTAGCCAGGAAGCAAAACAACTTTTTTTTTTAAGAGACAGTGAGTGAAGCTGTAAGTACTGCAACTGGTTGACTGCAAGAATGTTGCCTGATTGTTTCAAGGTGCAAAGTTTTTAAATGTTATCTTTATATGACCTTTAATTTTAAATGCGAAGCTGACTGGTAAAAAGAAGATTTGCTTCTCAGCTATGTCACTTCCTTTCTATTTATTTTCAATTTGATTTGGTTATCAGAGCAAAAATGAATATTTTTAGAAGTTTGAGTGAAAACAAGCAAAATAATCACCAGGACAGTACTATACTACTGAATCATAACTTTGCTCCTCCAGGAGGGTTTGTGGCAAGAAATGGACATATTATTCCAGAGAGATGGCAGTGGGAAGCCTTTCTCCATCCCTTCATCTCATGGAAACACACTTCTGTATGCATGGTAGGTGTCACTTTCTGCAAGAAGGAAAGAAGTCACTTGAACAGAGAGCTGAGCTGAAGCCTGGCCTGAGAGCTTATGGGCTTTGTGTAGCCTCTCAGCCTGAGCCCTGGAGGAAGATGTGTAAGCTTGAGCCTTCACAGCTGATTTCTTCAGATTCTTCCACAAATGCAAATCCTACTGGTCAGAAATTGGAGGTCTAAAAAGTCTGCTTCGTTTTGCTCACCTGAATAAAGGATCTCTTGCCTTTCAAGAGCACAGTGACTTGTCATCCCAGTATGGTGAAACAGCCTGTTGCTTTTCTCTAAAGGATGTAAAAAACTGCGGTGACCTAAAAGCCCAGAAGGTGGCAAGTCCTATGAAAATGAAAAGATGAAAACAACAGAGTATTGTAAATCTCCTTTTGTTTAGTTGAGAAAAAATGTTTAGGAGCCAGAAGGTGCTGCATTAGTACTGGAGGCTTAGATTTCAAGAACAGAAGTTTTACAAATGTACGGAAACTTTCAGCATGTGCTTTTGTCCAATTGGAACAGTCGCTGGGATATGTGTTCTGTTGAACAGGGACCAGATTATACACATTCTTTAAATTAAGTACATCCTTAACTGCCTACTTAGATCTGGTCTTAGTGGCCTGGATATGATGAGAAGAGGTACTGCAGATCCAGGGATGTGCAAATGAGCTCGAGAATTATATTAATAAATCTGAATTTAGGATGCAACAGATTAAAATTCCTCTGAAAAAAAGATATGCACAGAACAAGTAAAAAACAAATGTGACTTCACAAGGGACTACTCAAAAAGTCTGAGGCTGACAAATGAACTCTGGAAATGGAAAACAGAGGTGGCAGCTACACAAGAACAATCTCTAAGTTACTGCTAACAGGGAAAAAGGAGAGTTAAAAGTCATGATGAGTTAAAACTGGGCAAGGCAAAGCACTTCAGGGATGAGGAGGGGGATTAATAAGCATTTTAATGGTACTGTGGGCAAATGTGAAATGGCCTGGTAATCACTGAGAGGAAAGTAACTCAAAACATTCCACACTGCAGATACTCAATTTCCTTTTCAAGCCTATGTTAGCAGCCAGATAGGGGTTTCAAGTAAAGTATCTACTGATTGGAACAAAAGAAAGATCTCTCAAAACCAAGAATGCTTAAAAATCAGCAGATGGAAGTGTGTGCAGCAGACAATCTCCAGTGTACAAAGAAATAGGCAATAGGGAAAATCATGGGTAAAAAAAGGTGAACAATGCTGGCACCTTCTCTAAGCTGGGGATGCCTGAAAAGTTCATCCAAAAAATGTCACTCCTACCAAGGCTGGTACAGCTTCTAAGAGTACTCTTCTGCCTAGCATGGCTACTAGTATTTGACTACTTGGGATATGTTTCAGTGGACCACTTGTCACAGCATTTATGGCATTCACAACTCTGAACTCACAAAGCCCTCTCGAGCATCCCTGGGATCCCACACTGGATCTCCACCTAGTTGTCTAGTTGTTTGCCATCTCTTATGTGGCCAACAGCATGAGAACATTTTCCAGATGAAAAAGAAGAAAGTACATGGAGAGCAGTTGGAAGAGCAAAACTTGGTATGTATAATCCTGTGGCCGCCAAAGTAACAGTGAAACATGGTCTCTGAATAGTTCACAGGCTCATGGCTTGAATGGAAATGTGTGTCCTTGTGTTTCTTCTCCTTTCTCTGTTCTTCAAGGAGTCTTCAGGCATGGCAGCACACAGACATTCACACATGCACCCACCACCAGAGAATGAGGGAACTGGAAACTGTGGGGCAAGGAGGTGACCCAGGAGAACTGTTGGGGTTTTAAAAAGGGGTTCTCTGGTTTTCTTTCTTTTTTCCTTAAAGAATTTTTCCCCATACGTGTTGCTAGGAAACAAATTGCTGATTACTTAAGAGAGACAAAAGACCTGGCCAGAGGGACAGGTCCAGGTGGCTGCCCTCTTTTACCTGGGATTTTATCATGAAAAGCAAGAGGCCACGAGATTTGAACTCAATAAAAGACGGTAGATAGGACCCCTATCTCTCTTGGTCTTCCGGCATTGGAGAGGAGAGGAGAGTGGCTGCTCTCGTGGTGCGGGGAATTCATCGCTTTATGCTCTTGCTGTCGGAAAAGCCCAGGATTCCAAGCCCGCCTTTCCCTGCCCTGCCGGGAGCCGGGTGGCACCTCCGCCGTTGCTCTGCTGCTGCTTTGCTGTGCACCACACCCCCTGCCTGCCGAGACCTGCTGGGGTTCCCGCTGCAGCTCCAGAGATTGATACATCTTGTCTGCCACCCAGGATTGCTCATCCCCTGCTGTTCCAGCCTGTTGTTCCTGATCGACTGCCTCAGGGAGGTTTGTGAAGCTTTTCCCTTCCCTCCCTTCCCGGCCCGGCCCAGCCGCCATCGCCGCGTGATCCCCGAGCTCGCTCCGGAGCGCCCCCTGCTGGCGCGGGGGAACCATCGCACCCGCCCTGCTCCCCGGAGCCACCAGCGCCCCTGCCGGCCGTGAGCGGAACTGCACCCAAGGGACAGGGCCTGACAGGCGGGAGAGGCTGGCACTGGGGTCTGGTTCTGTTTTTGGGGTTATTGCCACAGTTATTGTTGGTTGTTTGCCTTGTTATATATATATATGTATTAGTAAAGAGCTGTTATTCCTATTCCTCATATCTTTGCCTGAAAGCCCTTAATTTCGAAATTATAATAATTCAGAGGGAAGGGGGTTGCATTTTCCATTCCAAGGGAGGCTCCTGCCTTCCTTAACAGACACCTGTCTTTTCAAACCAAGGCAAGAACAAAGACTAAATAGGAGGCGGGTGAGGTTGGAAGTGCCATGGCAGGGAGGACACAAGGAAGCATGGGCTGGGCAGGGAGGAGATGTGGGTAGGGTGGATTGGGTCTCCAGTGCAGGCTGGGTTGGTAGCCATGCTGATGTTCCTCAGAACTCTCAGATCTACACCCAGCGCTGCTGGCTTTGGGAGGCCTGAGGGGGCCTGGGCAAGGAGGTGGAAGAAACAGACCTGAATGAAAACAAGCTGAGCATGTTGAGCCAAGGCTGTGAGAGAGACCCACAGCTACCTTAAGGATCTGCAAAACAGTGAGATTTCTGAGTTCATGTTTTCTCTGCTGCCAGCAGATGCCTGGGGAGGTCACTGGCAACTAACATGTCCACATCCATCTATCCAGAGAGCTCTGATAGCCTGCTCAGACCACTCTTTGCTTCTCCTTGCTCAGACACAGAAGGCTGGCGATACTGTAGACAGTGAAGATCAAGATATTTTGCTGCCACTGCTTGTTAGGTAGTGCCATTCACCCTGTCTGCTGAGACACAGAAAAATGAACTGTGTGTTAATGGCATTCAGGGCCCATCTGTCCCTGGAAGATGTACTTGCAAGGGCTAAAATTAAACAGCATGGATGATTTTAATTCCTGGTTTCTCCAGCAGCGTTTTGGGAGAAACCTTAATATTGTGTTTTGAGAGAAACCTTAATATTGTGTTTTGAACAGAGATTTCTTTGCATGATTTCCTGGCTTTACTTCCCTCCACCTTTTTTCTGCAGGCTACTTGTATGGAAATATTTCCTCACAGACTTCTTCTTTCCACTTTGTTGAAGCAAAATGTTCCACTTTGCTTTGGAGCCTGATGGATTCTTCCTGCTCAGCACCTGAGTCCAGCAAGAAGCACCAGCAGGGCAGATTAGACAAGGCAGGTGCATGGTCTTGTTGCATGTCAGCTGTGCCCAGCATGGGCAGCATCCCTGAGCAAGCACAAGGTGGACCTGGGACAGGGCATCCCTTAGTATCTTCAATTTGTATTATTTCAGAGGTTTTCCAGTAATTAAACCTCAGGCAGATTGGCAACATTGAAGAAGATAGGTAGGATAAATGGGAGTATTTCAGCTGTAGATGTATTGACTTAAGTAAACAGGTGTCTCTTGTAAAAGACAGAAAATGACAATGTTTTCTATGAAGTCTGATGTTCTTACCATGTATACTGATAAGAGAGAAGGGCTGCCTATGAATGTTTGTCGAGCCAGAAAGGGCAGGCTGTATAAATTCAGGCTCTGCTGTGTAGCATGCTGCTTCCCTGGGCTTTTGTTTCAGTGTCACCACTCAGTTTTGGGAGTGAGCATACGGCCAAAAATCGATTTAGGAAATTTAGGAGCTCCTGGATCTGCAGTTTATTTTTGGCAGTGCAATGTGGTGTGGCATGTTGGTGGGGACAGCAGCCCTGTGTCACTCCCCATTTTGGCTTTACCCTGCACTGTGTGCAAGTGACGAGCCCATTCAGCTCACATCGCACCCCTGGGCAGAAATGGCTTCTGGTTCTCTGCTGCAGCACTCAGTCATCTGTGTGAAACGCAGGTCCTGGAGCCTGTCAAATATAGCTCTGGGTTTTATACATTGCTGAGAGGTTTATGAGGCCATCTGTCTTGAACCAGTGACACGGCACAAAGTTGTTTCTTCAAAAATTAGGCAGTATTTCCATAAATATAACTTCTGGTATGAAGTTCTGAATTTTGCTATTTATCTGTTCTAGTGAATAATGGAAATAATCTGATATAAGTGACAGTAGAGGAAAAATTCAATGCCATGAGTTAGGAATAGTTTTGAGTTTCTTTCAGTGTGCATACTGAAAATGCTGCTATCTGGAGTTTGCAAATTATGGATACTAATTTGAGGCTTTTAATAGTGTGTTTACATGCTATTTATCTATCTATCTATCTATCTATCTATCTATCTATCTATATCTATCTCCAGGAGCCAAAGCAAAGCTCACCTTGTCACTGCTGATCTCACCTAATTTCTTATTTCACTTTGATCTGTTTAGGATATCTTTGGGGTCTCCTCTTGCCCAGAGAGTGGTATCTAGAGGACTTTAAAAGTATTATGTGAAATTTATTAAATAAATCCTGGGAGGTAGAGGAGTACAGTTTTCCCAGTTATGATTAAGGAACTGAGATGTTTATGTAGAAATAAATGGGATTCAGGTGCTAAATAGTTTCCAGAGTTGGCCTGAGAGGTTTTAGACTATTGGGACTGGCTGATATGCATGTTGAAAAGCATTGCAAGAAAGCTGCATGAGCAATGTGTTTTGAAATGTGATACTAAAATCTCATCCAAGGACCAACGATCAACACTGCAAACATTATCCCATTCTTATTTTAACATTTCAACAGACACTGTGGTTCTATTTGGAATTTTATATTTGGCTTTCTTTTTGGTTGGTTTTATCTTGTGCTGTCTTAAAAACTGTCAGCTTACTAAGTAATCAATTCACTCAGCATGAGTGGATTTTAGTGATAGAAGTATCAACAAGGACTTTTCTGCCAAGACTGTGGTGGTGGTAGATGCTGTGTAACTCTCAGGGTGGAAGTATGTGTCGCAGCAAACTGAAAAACTGGGACCTAAAGGTGAAATTTGAATTTGTATGGAACCATCTAGAAAGTAACTTTTTTCAGATGTGCTGGTTATTTTTCAAGTATATGTCACACAGAGAGACATATTTATCTCTTGAAAACCATGCACGTATTACTGAGTTTACCAGTTCACTTGGTCGTGTACTTGTGAGAAGAGATTGATCTATACGTTAATTATTTCATAGTTACTGTATTTTCATTGGTAATCCCTAAAAGACCAGGAAAGAGGTGATGTCTTGTTCCCTAGGGCAAGAGCACAGGACATGCCTAGGAGTAGGTGGAAGATGCGCCAGCTTAGAAATGAAAGCAGCAATAATAATAAAATACCAAGGATGCCAATATCTTGTGGCAGTATTAAGAAACAACCTAAATCAAGACCAAACATTGGTGGTTTTTCATGTAAGCCAATGAACGTGATACAGCTTTTTTCCTGTTGTCTGTTTTTACTGAGCAGTTGAATTTCTCAGGGGAAAGAAGTACATGGGGATTTTGGCATTGTTGTGCCAAATTTATTTTATTTACTTTATTTATTTACTTTGTTTATTTATTTTATTTTACACAGCTCACAGGGATGTAAATGTGCAGCACTGAGCTGTTAGAAAGTCAAGGGATTCCTGAGGGCAGCCCAGCTTTCAGCAATCTGCATCTTAAGTAATCCAAAACTCCTGGGCTTGCAAAAGCTACTTTTTTTGATTGGTCTCATTAACTCTCTTTATTTGCATGCCTCAAAAAAATACTTGTTTTACGTGAAGAAGATGTTAACAGAGGTTCTCTGCTTTGATGATTATAAATTTATGATTTTGGATATATATTACAATATTTCGTGGTTTTCTGTTTCTGGTTTTTTGGCTTAACCCAGGCCAATCAACTCAGTCTCTTGAGGTAACAGAGGAACTACAAAATATCACTTAACAGCAAGCAAAATGAGTTCTATACAGTACCATAGTGGATGATTTTAGTGAGTTCCCATCTATGAATTCATCAGACTTCTTGGAAGTAAAGCAACATTGTCCTGAAAATAAAAGTATGTGTCCACAAAGGGCATCAAATCTCCCTAATCTGGCAATTTAAATTTCATTTTTATATTCTTAATAAATTTTCTCAGAGTAATAGTGATTGAGTTCCTTTATACTTCTGACTATAAATTTCTCAGTGAACCATTCTCTGGCAGTGTTACAGAATGGGTTTATTTTAATTGAAAACCATGCTGGGAAGCGTGGGATGTTTATATGCTCAATTCAGATTTTCTGCCTGCAAGGAGCTGCCGTATCCTTGGGATAACCTTTTGCCTTTTCCCTTCCCCATCCCTGCCTCCTGGAGGTTCTTTCCCAGGCATGGGGAAGCAAGGATGGCCATCCCTGCAGCCATGGTTGCTTCACTTCACCCCGATATGGCTATTCCCGCTCGCTGGTGCACTCCAGAGTCTCTCAGGTGCTTTCCTTGCCATCCCACTGTGCTCCTCGGGGCTGTCTGCCTCGTTTGGGCTCCTGCAACCCAGCTTTGTGCTACTGTTTAAACATGCAGAGGAAAGCCTGTGTGTCAGGGCCAAGAAGTGTCAAGAGGATAAAGAAAAAGCTAGAGGGGTCACTGTGCACAGAAACACGCAGCCGGAAAAGGCATAGAGAAAAGTCAGAATGCTAATTCCTAGGCTACAAACAACTGGCGTTCCTTCAGAGGAAGGAAAAATTTTGATCTTAAAAGAAAAAAAAGATATCCTGGGAGTAGGAATATTTCAGTCTGCACATTGATCATTTTTTTACAAGCTGACATTTGTAAGCGCTATTTCTAACAGATTGTTGAAATCTCATCTTCTGTTGCACATCCTAGCTCTGCTCCTCAGCTCCTCTTCTGCCTGAGGTATTCATGGGTCTGCAGTGCTGAGGGGCTGGGACTGCTCCTGCTGCACCACGTCTGGTTTTGGTCTCAATGCTCTCCAGTGCCATGAAGGAGAAGCCCACCTGCCCCCTCCTCCTGGACAGTGTCCCTCAGTGTGCAGGCAGGCCCTGTTGGCAGGGTCCATATTCCACTGCTGGCCATGTGGTCACTGGGGCCGGCACTGGGCAGCCCTGCTCCCATGCTAGCAAGATGGGAATTGTCATAGCCAGGTACCGGGAGCGGTGTGGAGAGAGTTTGTCATGCTGCTAGGAGGATTTTCAGGCTTGGTTTTGCTGTGATCAGTTATGAAAATAAAACAAAACTAACCAGGTTATTTGCAGGAAGGAAAACAAGTACAAGCTGAGGGTTGCTGGGCGTAGAGTCCCAGTGGCTGAATTCCCAAGTGTTCCTGACTCCACAGGGATACCACTGGCCCCTGGTGCCTGCATGGCTCAGGAGCTTATGGTACCGAGCACCAGGACTTTCCCAGGATTTGAGAAAATGTCTGCTTCTTGCTGAAATGGAAAATAACTGGGATAGCCCTTCAGTTGTAATCATCTGGACATTACATGCCCTCTGGCTTGTGGAGCAGGGCCACAATATGCCACATGGGGCACAGATGCTGGGCAAACAGCCCCCGCAGCAAAGATGGCAAGTGCCCAGTCCAAACGAGACCATTTCATTGACTGACCAGATTTCAGTGTGACCCCTGTTGGGTTTTCCTTACTTAGAAAGGTCCTGGGTCAGAAATAAATCCATGTGGAGGGAGGCAGATCACTGGTGAGTGATGTGAGAGCCTTCAGGGACGAGTAGGATGCTGCTGAGACCTGCTGCTGCTTGCTGGGAGCCAGAAGCAGCCAGGAAGGAAAGATCCACACTGTACTGAGCCACTGTGGGGCCAGCACCCAGATCCAGCAGCCCATGGCCGGGAGGAGGTAAGTGTTGTGCAAAATTGCCTCTGATCTCTCCCTGTTGGTCCTGGCCTGCCAGCAGCCACCTCAAGCAGTAAGTGCCTTCTGCAAGTACTTAAGAGAAAGGTGCAAGTGGAAAGTTAGTGTGTGTGATTAGGAAACTCAGTACACCAGGTGGAAGCAACCAGCCTCAGTTATAACCCGAGCTGGATTTCTGTTACACAAAGAGTTATTACGTTATGGAGCAATTTTCAAAGTCAGCAATAAAAAGCGCTTCATATCAGCTAAGAGAAGATAGACAAATTAATGGAAAATGAGGAAACCTGAGACATAGCCACTGCCTGGATTTATGTGGTTGGGAATAGATGCTGAGATATCCATGTATTGTATGATGTCTGTATTACTTACTGTCACAAATGCAGGTTTAGATGGACCATTGCTTCTGGCTCTGACATATCTATGCTTTAGTAAAAAACAATTGTTTCCATAATACAGGAAGAAGCAATGGAATGATAAAATCTAAGCGTATTGGAAACAAGCGTTCTGTATGAAACTTGTGGTTTGCTGTCCATTTTGTAAGACTTAATCTTCTCTCTACAGCAGGAATTTTTTGGCAGCTCTGGTGATTCCACATTATGTTTGCATATGTTTTGCTGTAGGGTATAACCTCATTTTCTTCCTAGTTTTGACACAAAAGGATGGAAAAAGTAAATACAAGTGTGTGTGAAGTATACACCCGAAGATGCGTACACATACACACACAAATGTATGTATGTATTTAGCAGTAGGTATTTCTGAAATCTGGTAACAGATGGTTCTGTGACACTGTGAACATCCTACAGACTACCAGCAGCAATTTCCTAGTATGCATAAGCTTAAAAGTTTTTGAAAAATATCTTTGGGACTGTAGCATACCATTTTCTGGTATATTGAGTTTCTGATTAGATTTCATTGTCTATTAATTTTTTAATGCAGCCTGCCTTATTCCTTTCCTTTCAAGCCTTGCGCTTGGGTGACAGTTAATAAAGCAGGAGCTCCCCTGTTCTGGTCCATATTTCTTAGGTAAGTTCAAAGCACTGAGGATTTTGAGCTCTGACCCATTTTAAACCAATCCTCCTGCTGCAAGGAAGACATGGATGATGTGGCCCTGGCCAGGCCACGGGCCAGCAGCAAGCAGTCAAGGATAGCATATCTTGACATGACACTTTAACCCATTCCTCAGGCTCCACGTGAGCTGTTGGTGCCTCCTTGAGAACAGGAGGGTTTGTGTTGACAGGTCTAAATTCAAATGAAGCTGTATGCACACAGCATAGCTGGGAGCTCCACCTGGAGAACCAAAGGCACTGGTATGCACTTGGAATTTTCATATAAAATACTATGAAGAAAACAAGAAGTGATTCTTGGGATGAGTGGGAGTATTAGAGTTGGGGAGTTCCTCTGAGACACTAAACCTTACCTCCCATAGCACCCTTTGGAGGGATGCTTACAAATGTTCTTCAGGGAGATGTAACATGGACCTTGGTTTTTATTCTTTCTTGTTAACTTATTATATATTTTTAAGACAGAGATTATGAAATCACATTGACTGATTCCTGAGTATTGCAATACATGCCTTTTTCCATCCAAGACAATAAACTGTATTACAAGTGCCTTTTTAATGAAAGAGAAAGCAAGACCTTAATGTCCTGCAACATCTGCTGGGAACATAACCTAAATTGAAAACGTATGTTGTTCTTGTGGGGAGAGAGAGTGAGAGGTCTTCCAGTGACAGGAAGTATCAAAAAAAGTTAATGCTGAAATCAGTAAAACAACCATGCGTGACGGGAGGAAAATGAGCACATAACCTTTCTTTTACTTCTTTTTTTTTTTTTTTTATGAGGTGGGATGGAGATGGACAAAGACAAGACAGAGATGGGGGAAGCGGGGAGGTGGAATTATCTGTATTGACAGAACTGTTTATTTGCTCCTGGCAGAAATAAATCCCAGCATATATTCCCTCTAGGTTTTTCCTATTTATAGAGATGGAAAGCCTAATCTGTCACCAAGACCCATTACCCTTCCACTTGAGTCAGCCAGTACATCTTGCTTATTGAATCAGGGAATAGTGTGTGTTTTATGAAGACAGAAAGGAAAAGATAAGTTTACTTTGCAACCTTCTCCTGTTTATTAGTGTGTATAGCTACTACGACAACCATGAGAGAGTTGTATTTTAGACATAGCAGAACAATGCACATAAATAAATAGCACCTATTGAAAAATAATGAAATTTGTCCTGTACTCCGCCACTGTTACAGTGTGGAATGGCTCTGTGATGTGGAGCACAGCATTTCTGAAACACTTCTGGTTTTGATGTGTCATCTGGTTAGCTTGATTTTACCTGTGTTAAGTTTGAAAACATTTCTTATGTGTGTTTTATGCTTTGCCTGAGCTTAAGCATCTCTAAGTACTTCCAATCTCCTCATAAATACACCTTTCTATTCTGCCTAATATATAAACATCACGACCCATGTCTGAGAATGTTGGGAATTTTATTAGGTTCATAAAGTTTTAGTTGCGGTCTAGCCCAATGGGTCCAAAATAAATAAAGCAGAGAGCAAAAGGAGTAACAATTTTGTACTTATTTCTTCTCCTCTCCCCTGAGACTTTCCCCAGTACTGGTGAAGTACTTGCTGCAGTGGTTTCTGTGGCTTGCTGTCAAAGTACCTGCAAGTCCGTAAGTGAGAGACAGAATGAGTAAAAGCTGGGGAAAAGTAACTGAAGTAGTCCTATTAATGTATTTCACTGATTTCCTTCATCTCTTTCCATCTTAAGGATGGACCAAAATTGTGAATGATTGTGAGTGACTTTGTGACAGCCATGTTGCCTCTGTTGCTGCTCTCGATGAATGTGCTCGGTCAGGACAGCTTCCTAAGCGTTATGGATGGAACATGTAAACAATCAGCCTGGTAGGATGGAAACCTCTCTTTTAGCATATAGGGAGACCTGACTCTTGGACTGAGATCTTCAGTCTGGGGTGGCCCTTTCTCTAGCTCCAGACAGAGTGTCATTGTTCCTCCCTTAGCACAGAGCTGGCTTTGCCTACAGTATCCACCACTGACAGCTAAGTTTGATGCAACAGTACAGAAAAGGAGTTATCAACAATGCCAACATCTTCACCTGAGCTATGGGTGAGTGCAGTTTTTGCTTCAGCATATTACACTCCATATATATTTCAGGCATCTCTCCCTCAGCAGACCTGCCATACTCAGGACATACAGGGTACATAGGACAGATGCTGTTGTTCCTTCCCTGCTTGTGTTAAGGTGTTGTGTTATCTTAAGATAAGCCTAAGTGCATGCAGCCATATGCCCTTTAAAACAATTCTGTAGTAAGCCTGTCAGAAAAAGGTAGCCCTGCAAGCTTTGTAACCCCAAGAAATCAGCAAGCCACAGCTTATGTGGGAATCAAAACCACGTCTTGGGGCAGTTACAAAGCTAAATATATGAATTTTTGCACATCCATTACAGGAGCATCAGAGCCAGAGACACCACTTTTGCAGGAAGAATTGCGAGTTAAACCCTTAAACATCAGGCCCAAAGCACTTTCTCTTTGGTTATATGCACTGCACTCATTCTGTTTCAATGCTATTGGAAAATTATTTCTGCAACATATCAAATGGCATAATACATGTTACAGATCTCTTTCCTAGTTAGCTACAAAATTTACACTGCATTTACAGGGGGGATAGAGGCAACTTTTTATTGTTCAAGAATTTTAATAAAGGAAAAGATTTTATAGAGCAGAAAACTGTAACTGAGCTACAATTACAAACCAACTAAGACCATGTTATTTTTTTTTTTCCTTTTTCTCAACTCACAGCTGCACAGTCAGCTCTTATGTTTCCTTGGAAATTCTTCAGCAAATCAAAATTTTGTTGGAAACATCTACACAGCTTTCTTAATGCAAGCTACTCGGGCTTTTGAAATGCCTTGGATTTGACAGACTTCTGCAAGCTCAAAGGTGAGTTCCTGCCAGGTTTGGCCAGAGGAAGGAGCTGCCAGGCCCTTACCCTAAGGCAGTTGTTGAGGAATCCCTATAGTGCAGGTAGCTCAGGGTGCAGCTGCAGATTGAGCCCTGGGTGATGAGAGTGTGAGGCAAGAGGCTGTGACCGGGTGCTGCCCCTTTGCCCAGCAAAGGGTACAGGCACCTGTGGCCCATCTGGGTGACTGGACACTCAGAGACACAGCAGGAGCTGAGGACTCGGGGAGAAGACCCCAGACTTAGGGTATAAAAGCCCAGTGTTTCCTTTGTTCAGGGTTCCTTCTCCAAGGCACAAACTTGAGCTGTTATTCTGTTGCTGCACCATGATAAAATTACATAAAGGAGCCGGAGGTCTGAGATTATGCCTTGGGAAACCTGGGATTGAGCTCCTACGGAAATCTTGTCTGTGTGAATGTGGAATGTGTGGGGAGTCAGGCAAGGCACCTATCAGGTCACTGGAGCTCCCCTCTGCAAAGGGGCTTTGGTCCCAGCTTTTAAAGTCTCTGGGGGTGGGACTGCGACTGCCAGAGTGCTCCTGAATGGTCAGAGAGGAAAGTGATCTTAAGAGCAGATGCACCTATAAGGAGGCAAGGAGATGTTTTAATTCGGGCTCAGCAATCATGAGTCTTACCATTCTGCACAGTGTTTAACTGTGTTGGACAAAAGTGGGTTGTAGAGGACCAGTCCATGAACCAGCTCTAAGGGGACAATGGAGGGACATGGAAGCCAGGTGGAGGTAGGTGTCTTCCTTCAATTGAGTCTAGATGTTGATTAGACCCTAAGCACTCATGTCACTGCTGTGCACTGGCTGATTTCTACTGCCTCCTGCTCATCCTGTCAGTTCCTGAGCCTCAGGTTTGCATGGGAGGGAGAGTGCCTGTGCTGGATGTGGAGCAGGGGCAGCGCGTGTGCACCCTCCCAGGCTCTTCAGACATGGCAGTGAGCAGGGCTGTACTTGCCTCATCCTCGGCTCAGCTCCCAGCCAGGAGGAGGTGGAAATGGAGGTCAGCCAGTGCCAAGCCCCTGGGCAGGCAGTCCCCTTGCCCCGGCTGCCAGTAGTCCAGGTGACCCTGTGGGTCCAGCAAGTCTCTGGCTACAGGCCCTCAGCAAGCTTTTAACCATTGCTAAAACTTTCTGTATCTCCCATCTTT